>PVIR01011374.1:0-47446 GCA_004026965.1 Petromus typicus
AAAAAAAAAAAAAAAAAAAAAAAAAAAAAAAAAAAAAAAAAAAAAAAAAAGAATTATCATTAATATACCTTGGTTTGCTAATAGTTAAGCTTTTAGAAAAAAAAAGAATTCCTTTGAATAATACATAAAACTTAAAAGATTTAGAAAACATGTTATAGTCCCTCGTATATCATCATATTTCCCATTGATTTTTTTTTTTTTTATAATAGGGAATATGTTCAGGGTCAGAAATGTGCTCAAAACTTCCTTCTAGTTGAAAGATGTGTTTTTTTCTTAGAGCAAAGCAGATTTGCTCTACAAAATCTGTACTCAAGATGGCCTGTAAGGAATTTGGAATCTCCAAGACATCTGAATAAGGCAATAAATGGACTTATGACTAGAACACTGGCCTCGATTCAATTTTGAGATGGGAACTTCTCAGTTACGAAGGGCACAAGGGTGTGTACCCATACCAAGCACTTCTGTCTTCCTTGAGAATTTTCCCAACCTTGGTTTAGAAGAACAAAAGGGAACAATGTGCACTGCACAGCAGTTGTCTGAATCTCACTTAAGTAACTGAAGCTCCAGTGTGTGCGTGTGCGTGTGCGTGTGTGTGTGTGTGTGTGTGTGTGTGTGTGTGTGTTTAGAGAATGAGAGATACATTTTTTTCAACCCAAATGATGCTCAGTATCCCAAGATTTTATGGTCTGAAGATCTTTATACACTCTGAAATCTTTTTGACATTTTCCCAGTAGACCTTTTAAAATATTTCTTACTTATATGAATGTTTATCATATTTGTAAGACATTCATGTATTTTAAAAAATAACAAGCCTATCACTAAGCCACATGAATTATTGTTATTAAAATGGTCATGATATGCCAAAAAGAATGGGAGAGTGACACTCTGTCAGAGCTTAGTTAAAAAGGCTAAATTATCATTCATGTTATATTTAAGCTTTTGCTATATTTGTTTTGTTTTTAAGAGTATAAAGAAAATCTGCTTTGAATAATAAAGTTGGAAAAAGAGCAATACTTCAATCAGCAAGTATTGAAAATTCAATCAGATCTTCATATTTTGCTATGGTAAATCTATTTAGTTTAAATGAATAGTAACATCTATTTTAATTTAAAATCTATTTATCTAGTTTTCATTTGAGTAACTATATTATCAGGTCATGATTTTGGAACATATGCATTATTTTCTTGGAAAATATTGTTTCACTAAGGCATTTCAGATGTTTGTATATTGTGTGTGTGTGTGTGTGTGTGTGTGTGTGCACCTGTTAACAACATGGCCAATATGAACAGAAAAGTAAATGTACAAAAGCTGTTAACCCCATAACTGCAAAGGCAAATTTTCCAAAATTCTAGTTTTCTCATGAAACTTCACATTTTGCCATTGGCCAACAAAAACAGTTACTTTCCAGAAGTAAGAAGTCCAGTTTTTTAAAAATTCTGTCTAATACTTAGGTGAGAACAAGTACAGATCGCCAGCCTTTGTTTCAAAAAAAGGAATATTTTATCAAGAGGGGAAAAGAATGAGTCCCCCAGCTAGTTCAGCTCCCAGTTCAAGCAACCACACTCATGCTTTTCTTTAAACCCACTATCTTATTCTTCATACAATAGAAAAGGTTTCTTTGTACTTATCATTTTGGCACACAAAAGAGTAAAAAACACCATTCAAGATTAAATATTGTTTAAATTATACTCCAGCAAAGACAGTCTTAAGTAAAACTAGATTTTTTTAGTGGAATCTGTATGTGTGAAACTCAAGACAGCTACTAGGTAAGACATCTGGCTGTCACTTTCAGGGATCTGTAGTTTCCTGTACTTTGCCTCTCACACCCTGAGGCAAATGTTAATATGGTAGAAGAGAACTATCATATTTTACTATTACTGTGGAAACAACTTTTCAAGGACCTATAGGTTCACAGACTATAATTTCAAATTTTTTCTTTAGAGCTTTGGTTTTTGAAAAGATGTACATCAGCATCATTTGGAGACATTTCAAAAATACACCAGGCTTCTGAGTTTACTTCAGATTAAGTTTTGAGTCTGACACATGTATACTTAAAATCAGGACATTCTAATGTGTAGCAAGACTGAAAACAATTAGACATGACAAAGTGGGGAAGTAGGAACATGTCCTCCATGATGACTGAAGAGGGATGCTTGATCTGACTGTGGAAACAAGTGATTTTCTACCACTTTTTTAATTTTTATTTTTTACTTCCAGGTACTGGGGACTGTACTCAGTACCTTGCACTTACCAGGCAGGTGCAGCACTATTGAGCTAAATCCCTGGCCCCAAACAGGCTTTTTGGTCTTTGAGTCTTATCTGTAGAAATCTGTCTACATGTATTCACAAATGTAAAATTTCCTCAATAATGTCTAGAAATTTTGGTGCAGGGAAATTTATAATTTTTCACCTTTACAAAATTAACACACAATTGTACCAATTCTATGATGCATAAGAATACATATGTTCATGGTTACTAAAAGATCCCTCAGGGCTCACCATTGTAAGCATTTTTTTATTTATAAAGATATATAGGTTTTGCAGCATCATGTATAATGTCTTTATATTGATTTGTTTAGTCCTCATTCTCTACTGAGCTAGATGTTAAACTCAATTCATCTATGCTTCATAACTTTACTTTGGACCATATAACTTCGTCTTGGCACAGTTAAGTAGCTTCCTCCGGCATATTGAAAAAAACCCCACAAATTTAAGTAATATCTACTAAACTCACTGTTGGAGCACTATTCATTTGACACAATACTTATAGAGGGTACTCTTGTATTGACTGGTCATGTTATTTCCATAGGTGCATTTAGTATTAGTTTTCTGTTCTCTGTTCATAGATTCACATGGGTTTAAAATCTGCCTCTCCCTCTTATCAAACAAGCTCTGTTCTCTTATTGGAAAATTTACAGAATGCGTGGTTTTGAGATTTACAGGTAACAGGGAAGAGTCCCCCATATTGGCTGCCTTGATGAAAATAAATGATAAATATATATTACTGAGCATCTTTTCCTTGTAGAATAAATCTTATACCATTAAAGGCCTTTTAATGTTATTTGTGATATAATATTTCTTATTATAGTACTATCTACATTTTAATAATTTAATATTTAATGGTTGTGTGTATGTGTTTATTTATTTTTTGGGTCCAGTATTATAATGCAAGGCCCTGCACTGAGCTATCAGAGGCTGACCAGACTTCCAGTCACCTGACCATAAGTACAGAGGCAGAATAGAAACTAAAATATCTTTTTTTTTAATTATCTTTATTGCTACATTAAATATACACATCATGATTGCACTCCATAATGGGGATTTGTACCAGTATAAGACACAACTTAATTCTCATTTTTTCCCATAGCCCCACCCACCCTACCACCCCCCCATATATATAAAATTTGTTTCCTTACTTTTTTGTTACAATCTCAACATTGTCCCCTTTCACCTGAAACTAAAATATCTTAATGCATATGTGGGAGCCGCAGGTGGTCAGTGCTCTTTTCTGGCTAAGACATTGTCTTCTGGAGCTTGCCACTGTTTATGAAACACACAGCTTCTTGAAGGGGTAAGGAGTGGTGAGGGAAGCAGTGAGGTGGAGACCAATGACAGGAACAGGGTCCTAGCAACAAAAGTACGAAACATTCTGGCAAGAACAGCTCAGGGACTGATAGGAAACTTGTTTCTTCCCATGGATTGATTTCTGCCTGTTTGAGTCATGCTGCCCCTAGCTGCACTACTGTCTTGCCATCCAAAGTGTCGTAATGTTATGGATCCTTGACACTTCTGCTGTGATCAGTGGTGTGAGGAGTTGTTTTGTCTCCACACACCAACTGCTAGTTCTTCAGCAGGCCATTGCAGCTACTGAGCAGACTCAGACTGAGCATGAAGAGCCAGTTTATGGGTGCACAGCTTGTTCAGGGTGGGCTCCACCAGCGAGCTCCTTTCTTGCTCTTTGTTTTCTGTCGTGATCATTTTGAGACAGGTTCTCACAAGCCACTAAATTTCCCAGACTGAGCTAAAACTTGTTATCTTGCTGCCCCAAGCTTCCAAATTCCTGGGATTACAGACATGTGGCCCCATGCCCAGCTTAATCTACAGACTTTTTTAAAAAAAGCATTTTAGGGTTTTCGCTAGAAAAAAAAATTTGAGTTCAAAAATATTCTCTAAGGTATTAATTATTCCTCTTTTTAAAATATTGAAATATCACACTGAAAATTGAGCTGAAAAAGTGGTAATTCCATGTCATTCTATGTTCAGTACAGAGTCAATGTTTTCACATTTAGTATTATTCATTAAATTACAGTCTTGATAAAATTTTGATTCTGCTAAAAATCTCCATTATTTTCATCATGCTTCTAAGGATAATAAGCCTGCATGTAACCTTTCTAACAGTAATATTTCTTCCATTGTTGCAGACCTATTTTAAAAAAGAAAATTTCTAGTCTGGATACATACATTTTAATGGATATTCATGTCTGTCCTCAAGATTCAATCTTTTTTCAGTCCAAGAGAAGTGGGTAGAAAAGGGCATATATGGACTCTGTCTTATTTTCTGAACTAGAGGGAAGAATGAGACAAGTGGAGAGGTCTGTGAAATTTGGGTGTAAATATACCCATGCTTAGTGAAAGTATATATCATGCTCATGCCAGAAAAAAATGGGTCTTTGGTACAGCCTCCAACACTGAAGTTATGAAAGGAGTACTTGTAGCAGTTCATGGAACACATTGTAGCTACTGTTAAATTACCCATGTCAGGAGAGTAAGAAAATATTTGCATCTATTTGCTAAAGCCATCTTGCCTACTACTACAGGGAGTTCTTAAGAAATGCAGTAAAGTAGATCAATCATACTTTCCAAAAAATGAAAGAAAAATGAAGTGCACATATATATTACCTCAGAGAAATAGAATGTAGGGTATTTTGCAGCAGCTGAAGCAGTCTGACTGGAAAGAATTTAGACGCTTTTTTTGAAATGCTGATCTCATTAGAGACCTAAATTAGAGGTCTAAATTAGAGACCTTGAAACTGGGGCTAATACCCGTGTGAGACAACCTTAACTATGTTAGGCGAAATTTAATGCATCTAAGATTATGTCTTTGGCTGGCCTCCAACAATGGCACTAGAATGTGACGACATAGTTCTCATTACTGCTTATGTGCAAATAGGTCATATTTTTTATTAATTCACATTAGTTTTATTCACTGACTTCAATTGCCATTCACAGTGACTTCTTTCTTGATATCTAAAAGCTTAATTTTTGCACTCTCTATAATGCATTGAAAAGTACTAACATTAAGCTGTTTTCTTTATTTTCCAAAAGAGGTTGAAAAGAATATCTGGAAGACCAAGGCTGAAGATTTTAAACATTGATTTTATTGGTACATTTTATTTTCAGAGGAAAAAGTAAAAGCAGTTAAGAAACATGAAGAAATGCTCAATATCACTGTTCACTTGAGAGATGCAGATGAAAACAGCACTGAGATTTCATCACATTCCACAAAGAATGGCTGCTATCATGAAATTAACGAACAACAAATGCTGATGAGGCTGTGGGGATACAGGAACCCTTCTCCAGTGTTAGCAGGAATGTAGACTGGTATAACCACTGTGGAGACCAGTGTGGAGATTCCTCAAAACACTAGGATTGAATTTTTAATTGAATTTTTGTATGAAATGTCATCTCGAAAATGCTTTCAAATGCACAGAATATAAAATATAGAAAAATGTGTGAAATAAGTATTACATCATAATTTAATTGACAATCTATTTTCTTAACATATACACTAACAGTGTATCTTAGAAATGAAATCATAAGATTCTACAAAATTCCATCATTTTTGATGTTGTAACTAACAGTCTTTAGCTACAATGGGAGTTTAAAAACCATCAACCATCCCTCATTTACAAAGCTTTCTCCTAAAATCATGTGGGTAAACTGTTTATTGAATATTTTAAGAGATTATTTAAAATTTTGTTACATTAATTTCTTTCTGAATTGGAGCATTGTTGTTCTATATTCTTGGTTATTAAAAACTACTCTTTGCTAATTATGAGAACATGGAAGGATAAGAAAAAAATTAATTTTTAGACCTTTAGTAATAAATATTCTTAAATACCTGCCTAGGTTTCTTACAATACAAAATGGATTTCAGGTGTTTTGCTACTGGTAACAAAGAAATAATATCAATCTAAGAAAGATCTTTAATGAGAGAAAAATATCTTTCATCATCTCCTCTGTTCATTCAGCAAGATTTACTTATGAACTTGCCAAGGAAATCTCTAATAGTCTATTATCCATACAAACATACCTTAAAATATTTTCTATTTCATGGAAACATTCTTTTCTGAGGTAATATATCCATCCTCATACACATAATGAGAGTTCAATTTCCAGAGGAGGGAAAAAGGAAAGGAATATCTCTTGGCAGAGAAAGAATTTGTGAAAACAAAAAGACTGACAACTCCACACTCCACCTACAAAATCTAAAAAGATCCACTTGTGAATGTAATAAAAATATACACACTTTTATCATCAGGGCACATGAGGTGACATGAACACTACCATGCCCTTTGCCCTTTTCTAAGCACTTTTCTGCCAGTAACAAAAACTAGATATTTTGGACATTATATTACTCTTGAAACTGTAACTTAGAAAACACATTTATCTTTAAGTATCAGATACATCCCTACTGAGCAGCTTAAGAAAATGTCCCTATCCATCCTTAAAAATGAAATTCAACAACAGATTTCAATACCCTAAAACTAACCCTAAGACTAGAAAAGGAACCCAAATACACTAATAAATGCAAACAAATATTATCCCTAACCCTAAGTCCATCACTAACCCTTAATCTAAGCCTAGAAAATGAACCCAAATAGTTAGCAAATGTAAATCAACACTGTCTTAAATCTAATCTTAACCTTACCCTTACCCCTAAGCCTAATCTTAACCTTAACTCTAATCCTAATCTTAGAAAAGGCACCCAAATACACTAGTAAAAATGCACACCAACAGTTTCCCTAAACTCAATCCTAACACTAACCTTAAATCTAATACTAGAAAAGGAACACAAATACAGTACACTAACACTATCCCTAAACTTAATCCTAACCTTAATTCTAATCCTAAATCTAGAAAGGTAACCCAAGAACACTAGTGAATGCACACTAGCACTGTCCTTAACCCTAATCCTAACCTTAATCCTAATCCTAAACTTAGAAAAGGAATTCAAATACACTCGTAGTGAACACCAACAATATTCCCAATTTGAATCCTAACCCAAAAGCTATCAAAAGCCTAGAAGAGCAACCCAAATGCCCTAGTGTATTCACACTAATGCTTTCCCTAACTCTAACTCTAACAATGACCTTCATCTTAAATTTATATAAGGAACCAACCTAAATGCAATAATAAATGCACACAAACATTAACCATATCATTTACCATAATCTTAACACCAACCCAATCCTAATCCTAGAAAATGAAACCAAATACACTAGTACTTGCACACCAAAACTATTTCTAACCTAATCTTAACCCTAACTATAGTCATAAACCTACAAAAGGGACCATAATATACTAATATAGTCACACTAATGCCACCCTTAACACTAGTCCTAACCCTAAAACTAAGCTTATAAAAGATACTCAAATACACTAGTAAATGCACACCAACATACTTCCTCACCATAATACTAACCCTACCCCTAAACCTGGAAAAGGAATCCAAATACACTATTAATGAACACCAACTTTATTCCTAACCCTAATCCTAAACCTAACAGATTCTAAACCTAGAAAAGGAACTTAAGTACTCTATTATATTCACAATAATGCTATTCCTAAACCTGATCCTAATCCTAAACCATACCGTCAGTTTAGAAAAGGAAGACATAGTTTAATGGACATTTACTAGTTATTTGAGTTTCTCTTCTAGGTTTAGGATTAGGCTTAGGGATATTATTACAAGGAATATATTAGACTATTTAGGTTCCTTTGCTAGGCTTATTATTAGGATCAGGGTTAGAATTAGGATTAGGTATAAGCTGATGTGTATTTACTAGTGAATTTGAGTCCCCCTTCTAGGATTAGTGTTATAATTAGGATTAGGATTAAGGATAGTATTTGTGTGCATTTATCTGTGTATTTTTGTCTCTTACTTAAACACACAATTTGGGTTAATATTAGGATTAGCCTTAGGGGTGGTGTTGATGTTCATTTCCTAGTATATTTTGGTTTCTTTTTGAGGCTCAGGATTAGGGTTCGCTTTAAGATTAGAGTTAAGGAATACTGTTGGTGTTCATTTATTTTTATTTTCCTTGTTTAAGGTTGGGGATAGGGTTAAGATAACACTTGGGGATAATGGTTGTGTGTACTTCTGAGGGTCATACAGTCCCCTTTTCTGGCTTAGTTTTAGAGTTAGGGTTAGGATTAGGGTCAGGGTTAGCATTCATGTGAATATAGCAGTGTGTCTGGGTTTCTCTTGACAGCATACTTTTAGAACAATGGTTAGGATTCAGGGTAGGATTAGGGCTAGGAATAGTGTAGGTGTGCTGACAGTAGTGCATTTCTGTTCATTTTCTAGGCTTGGGGTAGGATTTGGGTGAGGATTAGGATGAGGAATAGTAGTGTGCATTTACTAATATATTTGAGTTTCTTTCAGGGATGAAGTTTAGTTTAGAATTCGTTTTAGGAATAGTGTTAGTGTGCATTTATTTTTGTATTTGGAGTTCTCATTTAGGCTTTAAATTAGGATTAGGATTAGGTTTAGAGATGGTGCTGGTGTTCATTTATTAGGGTGTTTGGTTTCTTTTCTAGCCTTAGCGTCAGGCTTCAGGTATGCATTTCTCAGCCTATCTTTGTTCCTTTTCAATGCTTAGTGCTAGGAATAGGAGTAGAATCATACTTAGGGATAGTGTTGCTGTGCACTTATAGTGTCTTTAAATTCCTTTTCTTGGCTTGCTGTTAGAGTCAAGGTTAAAATTAGGGTTAGGGATATTATTGGGTTAGATGTATTAGTGTATTTGGCTTCTCTTCTAGGCTGATGACCATGGTTAGAAACAGGTTAAGGGTAGTGCTGTACATTTACTAGTGTATTTGGGTTCCTTTTACAGGTTAAGATTGAGGCAAAGTTAGCATCAGCTTTTGGAATAGTTTGTGTGCATTTCATAGTGTATTTGGATTCCTTTCCTAAGCTTGAGATACAGTTAGGGTTAGGGTTAGGATTACTGTTAGATATAGCACTGGTGTTCATTTAGTAGCACATTTTGGTTTCATTTCTAGGTTCAGGACTAGGTTTTTATGACTAGTGTTAGGGATAGCATTAGTGTGACTATACTAGAATATTTGGGTTCCTTTTGTAGACACAGTATTAGGGTTATAGTTATGATTAGGTTTAAAAATAGTATTTGTGCACTTTTATCACTGTATTTTGGTTTCTTTTCTAGGTTTGGAATAATGTTAATGTTAGGATTAGGGTTACAAACAGTGTTGGTATGAATTCACTATTGAAGTTGGGTTCCTTTTCTATTCCTAGGATTAGGTTTAGGGTTAGGAATTATATTATTGAACATTTATCATTGTATTTGAGGTCTGTTCTAAGATTAGGATTAGGGTAAGATTAGGATTAGGAATAGTGTTCGTATGCATTTACTATTATGTTTTAGCTCATTTTCTTGGTTAAGGTTTAGGATTAGGGCTAGGAGCAGGATTGGTGTTCATTTAGTAATGTATTTGAGTTCCTTTTCTAATTTTAAGAGTAGGGTTAGGGCTAGGAGTGCATTTACTAGTGTAGTTGAGCTGTTTTTTGTTTGTTTGTTTGTTTGTTTTCTCTAATGTTTGAGCTAATTTTGAGCTAATGTTTAGGGTTAGGATTTAGATTAGAAATAGTATTGGTATGCATTTCCTGGTGTATTTAAGTTTCTTTCCTAGGCTGAAAATTAGGAGTAGGGCTAGGATTAGGGTTAATGATTCTGTTGGTCTGCATTTACTAAGTTATTTGAGTTCTTTTTCTATGTTTAGGGTTAGGGTTGTGGTATCATTACGGTTAGGTGTGGCAGTGTTGTTTACCCACTAGTGTATTACTAATAGGGTTACATTTTTTGGTTTAGAATTGAGATTAAGGTTTGGATTAGGGTTAGGAATAGTTAATGAAGAAAATAAACATAGATAATAGTGCATATTGCCAACAAATTTTAATAATCATATAATTGCTTCTAAACATTGAATAACAATTTAAATAATGCTAATCTCTTAGAGCCTAGCAGCAGAGCACCTGCCTGGCAAGTTAATGGCTGTATTTAGAATCCCTGTACACCACCCCAAGAAAAAGAAAAGAAAAGAACTTACCATGTTCTATAAGTACAAAGGCTATTGCAGTTTAGGAACTGAAATCAAAGTTTAGTTGAGAGGCAAGGACTAATGATGTTATGCACTAATTGAAAGGGTATAAAAAAGGATTGTTACCTATGTAAGAAGCAGTTGGGTGAGAATGTAGCTCTCAAACAAGAGTGTAAACATCTAAGATAACAGTAGAAGGAGTCTGCCCTGGGCTCCCTTTAATCTGATTGTCCGCCCTGCACTAACACAGAGTGTGTGTAGATCACTCATCATTTTCACCACATGCAGATAGGACATGAGTCAAGGTGAAGTATGTGCTCAGTCAAATCTCAGAAAATGACCTCAAAAGATATACTTGTCATGTACTTCACCTCTTAAATGCTAACTACAGGACCTTACATTTGATTCACAGTACTTGCTCTGCTCATAAACTACAGGTTATTTCTTCTTTTGTTGGATCTATAAAGGTTTTATAGATGTCCTCACAATTAACTTAATCAGGACACAAGGGCCATAGCAACTAATTTAAAAGAGATACTTTAAAATAATTAATTACAAGGTATTAGAGTCACTAAAAAGTAAATCTGTAATTGTTGTGGGAATCCAGAGATCAACACTCAGCTGGAACCATGAAAGAGATTACACTGAGAATGTGGAGTTACAGAGGTGCTTCTTCTCATTAGTAAGTCCAACAAGACAGACACAAAGATACTGCAGAGTTTCTAAAAGAAGTAAAAAGGAAAGATAGATTTGCTGTGAATGTATTAGAACTTAATTTTCAGGATATCTCTCCCAGAGAGACCTGATTAGTGTGTTTACATACTCTTTTGTTCTGAATCTAGTAGAATGCATTCACTGCAGCTGAAAACTGTGGTCTACCTTTTAGTTACTAACAAATAATATCTGAATCTGTAGCTTTAAAGAAGAAGAAATTTACTTGGATCCACGGTTTGTAGAGAATTTAGCTTGTAGTTGGCTGGCTCTAAGGCAAAAAATGACTTAGAGGAACATGATGGAAGAAAGTTGTTTCCTACCAGGGTAGCAGGGAGCAGAGCCAAAGGGACGAGCCAGGGAGGAAGATACATCATGACAGATTTTACCCGTACCTGACCTGTCTCTAACCAGGTGCCATCTCCTAACAGCAAGTCGCTATTGTGTTCCCTTGATCTTGTCACCTTTCAAGCCCCACTGCTGCATGAGTGTTTCGGAGGACATCCTCACTCTAGACCATCCTAGTTCACCTTTTAGTTTTCCTGATTTTACAAGGTCCTCCCAATAGATGGCACAGAAGTAGCTGTCAGCACTTAGATCCAGCTGAGGGAAAGGTGTATCAGCAATACAGTTAATGAAGTTTCAGTAAGATACAGTATGTGATTTGCAGTCATTTCAAGTGTAGTTAAATTATTGCCAGCTATCTTGGTGTAAGAACGGATTCTAAATGTCGGGTTTCTCACTGATTTATCAGGTGTCCTAAAGGGCATGGGTTGTACTATACTGTAAGCAGGGCTCTGGGGTGCCCAGTGGTAGTATCTAGGTTATAAAAGAGAAATTTCATTTGTAATATATAGTTTCAAAAGCAACTTTATGGAAAATTTTTCTTATTATCAATCATACAAATCTAGGTAGATAATTATGGTATTGCCTAATAAAAATAGAAATTGTCTTTCTTCAAGAATAGATTACATAATGTATGCAAGCATATATATGCAATGTACTTTTCAGAAAAAAAATATGCTAAGAGCTAACATTTCTATTTTTGCACAAAATATGTAGCAATATGACAAATAGCTGAAATGTTTGTGCATAAAATGAAATGTTTTATGAAACTCAACTGTAAATATTTTTAAAAGCAATCTTTGATAATCCATTCTGGAGAGAAGCGTTAATATGCTTTTACTCTCTCTGGATGAAATATTACAAAATGATCATCATATGAAGAAGGTACTAAGGAATACACAGTCAAAATTTATAGGACAAGGAAATACTATGAAAATACAGCAAAGAGTGAAAATGTTTATGTCATTTATCTTGGTTGGCCAATGTCTGTGGTATTGGCCAGCTTTTTAATATCATTCATATATAGTGATTTAGTGCTCTCATTCTAAATATTTACTCCTATCTAATCCATATGAGTAATTTTAATTCATTTTCTTAAGAAAGCTTAAAGTATTATATATACTTTAGCTAACGCTCCCTCCAACAAACTTTTATCCATCCCTGGCAAAAGAAGACTTCCAGAGTTTGATCTTCCTTCTGCCCTGTCTCTAATCTGTGCTTCCCACTCATAAAGTCAGCTGCATGCCAGCTGGCAGGGTCCTCGCAGGCAGACTGTCCTTCTCTTGAGATACAGGACAGCCTCGGCATCGAGGAGTGGATGGCATCGAGGAATGGATGAAGACAACAGCAAAAGGCAGGAGCCAGAGAGCACCCTGGGGAAATCTCTCGCCTCCCACTCTTCTCCTCGAACTCAGTGAAGGAATCGGCCAGCAGAATGTCCCGTTTTCTTGCTTGGATTTCTCACCCAAAGCACACGTTCACTTGATGGTCAAGTTCAGGGTGCGTTCACCAGTCTCACTAATGTAAGTTTCAAAAGAACAGATGAAGTCTTGCATTTACCTCTGCATTTCTTTGATATGAATATGAATTTAATCTGTTTTTCAAAGGGGAATATCAAAAGCTTTCCTGAGTTATCATGTCCCTTAGTTAGAAAGTAAAAGTCAGTTTGCCAAACTCAAAAAAGTCAAAATTCCTAAAACGAGCAAATAACTAGATCCTTTTGGTGCATATGTGTAATGTCTTACATGTAATAAAAATATCTCCTCGGAACAGTAAACAGAAGTGGCTGTTCTGTTAATTTTATTACTCTCAGTTGTGTTTAGAAGTAGTCAGGGGATATGTGACCTAGCTCATTTTTTAGTATATATATTTAAACTAATGCCAGAAAAATAAGTGAAAAAAGATGTTCTACTGAAGGCAAAAGCCAGGCTTGGCTGGGCTGGAGTTCATCACAGCCTGCTTTATCGTGCGTAACTCCTCCCTCGGCCAAAATCAACCAACCCACTTCCAACCCGACCCGTATGTCTACACCACCTACCGTTCACTATATAAATTTGTATATCTTTCAATAAAAGCGGAAGTGTTTTCTGAAACTTTTCTGGAATCTGGGTCGTGACTCTGTGCACTCATCCTACTGATTCGAGTTTCCATTACCCTCAAAAGCACAACAACATTTTACTAATAAAGAATCCACATATCTTTGTTGAACTTACCAATTTAGTTTTGGGTAGCTTTGTACAAATTAGTGAGAAAGGGTTTTGTGAAATAATACTAGTTTTATGAGTCAAAATTAGAATTTTTTTAAAAATACAGAATTCCTTTTTGAATAAATGTGATTCATGCCTCAATTAAAATTTTAGTATCTTATGAATGTATATTTAAAACTAACTATATATTTAATTATAGTGTCTTAAATTCAGTTTAAAAACTGGATAGGAAGGATGACAGCTCATTAATAATTATAAATATTTATTAATATTATATACTACATTTATAAATATTAATTACTATTTTAAATAAGTTTATGAGATGTGGGCTCACTGTGCTTCCCAGACTTTCCTCCAATTCCTGAGCTCTTGCACCTCAGCCTATGAGCACACCATCATATCTAGTAATAAAAATTTAATTAAGTGAAATTTCAAATGTGCAAAGCAACATTATACTATAGAAAGGGTGTATTCATCTCGTACTTAGAAGCATGTGTTAACACCTACAGGATGCTACACATTCCTGAGGCCGTTAAGATAATTTTACCATTATTTTTCTAATTTCACAGTCAGTAAATGGAAATAAGTAAAATGAAATAATTTTTCCAAACTCACAGAGCTACTGAATGATAAACTTGAAACTCATATAGAAAAATACACTTACTCTTAGATAGAAGTATTAAATGCTGCATGATTGTTGCATGAACCAAGTTGTTCTTTTGAAAAGTGAGCATCATTAAAATCATGCCTATTTTTTAATCCTCTATAGAGCAACAATTGTATTTCAAATGCCTTACTGCTCAATCATCTATCTTATGAGCAATGATTATGCAAATGGTGGTAGACATCTACTATTCTTTTGGGATTTAATTATAAGTTTCTGAGGTTCCAGGCCTATCTCCATATTTTGACAGCTGAAATGTTACCTGACCTTTTCTTGTTTAAATTCATTTTCTCCAAAACTACTGCTCCAACTATTTTCACCAAAAGGGCCTCAGGCAATTTGGGGGAAAAAGAAATATAGATTGAAAATAAAAAAATAGAATTATCTCTACTTGAAGGTGACATGATTGTAGAAAATCTTAATGGATTTACTAAAAAGATATTAGAAGTAATAAACAAGCTCAGCAACATCACCTAATACAAATTTAATGTAGAGGAATCAAAAGTATTTTTAAAGATAAACAATGATCATTTCAAAATATTAGTAAAAATTATAATAGCATCAAAAAGCACAACATTTATATATAAACAACAAAATGTACAAAGCCTATAGAATGAAATATATAAAATGTCACTGGTAGGAATGTGAAAATATCTAAATAAAAAAAGATATTGCATGCTCACTAATCATAATATTCAATATTGTTAACATGACAATATTTCCCATCTTGATATACAGATTTATAGAAATCCGTGTCAAATCTCAAGTAGCACTTTTGCAAAAAGACACTAAATGATTAATTTAAAAATTGATGGCAATATTCCAATAGGCTCTGAATAGTGAAGCAATCTAGGTAAAGAACAAAAATATAGGACAATTCCTTCCCAGCTTCAAACACAAATTTATAGTAATCAAGAAAGCATAGTGATGACTACAGTAAAACATAAATGTCAGAATAGACTTTTACATTTAAAAACAATCAATTTCAATAAAGTAAGTACTATTTAATGGAAAAGAATAAATATTCTTCAACAACAATAGTAACACAACTGAAATCTACATGTATTTCATCTTACACATAGTATATGCTACATGCAAAGACAGTCAAAATAGATCACAGGAATAAATGTTGGAGTGAAATTATAAGCAAACATAGTAGGACACCCTTCATGATCCTGGCTTACATAATGGTTTCTCACACATAACACCAGAATCAAAAGCAACAATGACAATGTAAATACATCAAACTACATCAAAATTGAAACTTCATCTACTTGAATTGCCACCATGAAGAAGACAAAACAATAATCTACAAAATTATGAGAAATAATACTCATAAATCATAGATCTGATAAAAAAATCCTGGAATATGTAAGAAAACTATTCTAACTCAGTAAAAAAAAGCAAATAAACTAACTTGAATGCTAGGTAATAGGATTTGAATAAGCATAGTGTTACTAAAATGAAAAATTAATAATAACAAGTACTTATGATGGCAAAAGAGAACAGTATTCATATATAAGCAGTGTTTGTACATATTATTGATAGAAAATATATTACTGGTGTAAAATGGCTCAGCTACCTTGAAAAAAATACTTTATTTTCTTCTGAAATAGTGTTACTGCCTGAAACAAGACACCACTTTAAATTTTATACTCAAAAAATATATCCACACAAAAACCCACATATGAATATTCATAGCACCACATTCATAATAGTCAGAAAGTGAAAATCACTCAAAATGTCCATAACAACTAATGCATAGATTGGTTAAATAGGGTAGAACTGAAAATGGAATGTTTTGGCAAAACTTATAAAAGAGTGAAGTATTGATGAATACTGTATGTTACAAGGTGACTGAATACTATGCTAAAGTAGAAGTAACCAGCCTATGTTTCCATTTACATAAATTGTCCAGATTGGGTAAATCTGTGGGGAGAGAACATAGATTAGTAGTTCTCAAGGGCACATGGAGAGTGAGAACGGAGACTTACTAATAATGGAACAAGTTTTCATTGAAGATTGATAAAATGTTTTAAAAATACCATGGTGATAATTTCATAACTCTGAAAATATTATAAAACAATTGAACTATACATTTGATATGAATGAACTATATAAAATATGAATTGTACCTCATTCCTGCTACTTTCAAGATGCTATACTGGACAAATACAAGTATAGAAGAAGTTTGGAAGCTTATTTAAAACACAGTGCTACGTCTTGTCTAGAGGTCCTCGCAAAGCCTCATGTGCTGAATCTAAAGGGTTGGAATATGGATTAAAGATGTGTCAGCACTAAGTTAATTTACCATAATTTTGGGTGTAGATAATGGAGGCCCCACACTGGCTGTGGTTGTCACTCATCAATAGGTTTAGCCTAGATGTAATATAAAGGAACAGGAAGAAGACAGGCTGGACTGTGGAGTGAAATCTCTACAAACTATGAGGTCAAGTCACCCTCTTCTCCTTTAAATTGTGGCTGCTGGGCATTTTGTTTCAGCAACCAATAAATAACCAAGACACGTAGTGTACTTGAAGCTGCTTCCCACATTTGAAACACGATTTCTCAGGTACTATCCAAAAACCTACAAGATTTACCAAGTATTTCTCAAGAGGTTTGACTTAGACTTCAGCGATTCCTGACCTGGAACCATCCTCGAAACAATGATTCTTTAGCATATGCTTTTTAAAGAGTAAATGGTCCAGTTGAGTAATTAACAATGAGCTAAGAAACACAACAGATAAAGCAACCACTATTTATGAATGAGGAACATTTTTAAAAACGGTCATAGAATTGGGGTCGGGGGACCCAAGAGGCAAAGTCACCCACCAGACACCATTTTTGTAGATTTGCCAAGTGGAACCAGAGATGATGTCAAACAATAAACTTTTACAACCCTGTCACCAATGCAGCTCTTCACAAAGATTCAAAACAGTAAAAAAGTGAAACCCCATGAATAAAAATATACTCATCACAAGTATTCAGATACTGTAGAAACAAGTCTTGAGCTTTACACTCTTTTCTATGACACTGCTTTTTATGATCACACTATATCCAGTACAGGTATGGTACCTATCAGGGAACTCACTCACCCTCTTTCACTGTCAAGCTTATTACCACTTTAGAGCACATATGGGATCACCTCTATCACCCATGGAGCCTCTTATGATCATCTCTTTTGATGAAAATGGATCTGAAAATATGGAGTTTTGCCTATCACTTAAACTGAGATATCTAAATTTCATGGTGTTTTACAAAATAATTCATTTCACCAGTTCTACCACATTCCTTTTCACTCTCTGTCCTGAAATCATTTTAATCCACTTTTTAATGGAGATTTGGTGAAGTAGCACTTTCAATCTATGATGTTATGTCTTTTCAGAGATTAGAGAGGAAACCTCTGTAGTCATTTTGAAGTGTCAGGGTTAAATGTCAGTATAACATTTAATAACCAACTTGTAAAAAGTAAATGAGCCACCTGTATTCCTCTACTGTCACAACAGGCTTCTTACATGATTATTATCTTTGTGAAAAAGACTCAGAAATCAAATACTAAAATAACATTGGATTCATAGACACTTTAAAATGAAATTAATTTAATATTTTGCATATTCAGAAGAATAATTTCTTATTTTGTAATTTAATTTGGACCTAATTTGGGTTTTGCAGGATCCTTTTAGGTTTACAAAAGGACTCTTCATAAGAAAAAAATGTTTGTTATTATGTATGAATTTGTTACAATACTAATTTAAAATGGGAAGTTCTGATATACTTTAAATTTGTACTTGAGACCATTTTTGACATTTTAATGAAGTAATCCTTTATTTTTAGTGACTCTTTTTTTAAAAAGGGATATTAACTAGGTCATTAGATAAAAGCATTTATCTAAATTTGTTCAAAGGACAAAAATCACCAAAGTGTAACTAGTCTCTCTTTGGTAATCAGGGTGTAACTAGCTGTTTAAAATAATTTGTTTATATAGAGAGGACATACAATTGTCTTGCTTTGCAAGACAATGTTTGAAAACCTCTTGATTTTGTAAAATGTACTTTATCACACACTATAGGACACAGACACACACACACACACACACACACACACACACACACACACACACACACATGCACACATATGTCCTAAAGTTTCAGACCACTTCTAAAATGATTTTCAATCACAGAAAATGTAATTATTCTGTATACTGTATAAAAAAGAAATTAAAAGGCAGGTGAGGTAGAAAGTAATATCAAGAAAAGATAAAGTTCTTCTTACATTAAAATTTAATTCTAGCCATACTGAATAAGAGAAGAAGCAAAATCTATTATAAACAATCCTTATTTTTATATTGTTACTAGTACTTTGTATAAAAATAGTATAAATTTATATATAAATTACTTGTCACTTGTGAAGTTATATATCCATAGCAATTACTTTCTTTCAGTATTATCTACTTATATATATATGTGTGTGTGTATAAATTTTATATTTATATATATAAATATATAATCTATGTATTTTCTATTTTGTCTTGCTCTACAGGGATTTATTACTTTTGCTGAATAAGCTTTCAAGTATACACTAAAGCAGGCATGCCACTGGAATAAATCTGTGCATATCTTTCACCCTGAATGAATATTTACCAACATTTCATTTCTTGCTTTACTAAGCTTTTCCCTTCTTTTATTTCTCTTTGCTGAATAATTAAAGCAAATCATAATAACTCATCATTTTACTCACATATGGTTTCACCTCTAACTATAAAATATCAGTCTTGATCTTCCATAGCTTTAATTCCTAACAAGGTTATCAATGACCTATGAATATATTTTAAATTCCAAAATTGTCTAAATATACGTTTCACAGCTCTTTTGTTGTAATTAGGATTGAAATGATTCATATGTGATATCTGAATGGAGTTTCAGAAGTAACTATTGGTCTAAATCAGAGGTGAGCCTTCCCACTCATATTTCTCTTCTGAACAATTAAAGAATCTGAGTCAATTGTCCCCAAAATTGCCCCATCTTTTGGGATTGTCTGCTTCCTTGTGATATATCCTGCTTACTTGATGCTGAGAACTAACAATTCCAAATTACTTTAAAACCATATCTCCCCGGCAGTGTTACACACTGCTGTAGATCAGCTGGTGTATGAGTCTTCTTGGCTGATAGCCAGGGTCAAGAGAATCAGCAGCCTTGACTAGGCAGATGCTCAGTTAGCCCCATCCATGTGCCTGGACATTAACGCTGGTTCTTAGCTTGAAGTAGAGCAAAGCTATGAAGAGGCCCCTTGGTCTGGGCATCATCTTCGCGTGCTTTGACTTTTATACAGGTGACTGGATCCAAGACAGAGAAGCCTGAAACACACGCTGCCAGAACAAAAGAAGTAAGGCTTCTCATCACAGACTCTTAGATGTTACACACTATTATTTCCACAGTATTCTACTCATTAAAAAGCAATCAAAGGGCCATCCAGAGTCAAAGGAAGATTTCCCAGAAGAGTGAGTATAATATGCCTTATTAGAAAGCAATTATTTTAAGGTTAATCATCATGTTGTGATTTTTAATTTGTTCCTCTAGCAGCAATATGCCTAAATAAAAGCTCTAAAGTCTTGATTATATTCAACTTTCTGGCTTAAATTATACCTCACTGTACATTACATTATGTAATATTAGAAGACCACAGTATGGTGTGTGATATAAAGGGGATTACAAATGTTTTATATTTTAATAACTTTTAAAAACTAGTACATATTTGTGATACATATAAATACCTTCATGGTGGGGTTTCATTTTTGTTGAATTATATATCAATAATAATAAGGAAGTAAGTAACATATTGAAGGTATTAAGCAGATGGACAAGAAGATGATTGCAATGTGGTGCATGTCTGAAGCACATCAGGGGCTCCCCAATCTCATCACTGCAGATTCCAAACCTCACTACGGAACAGTACATGAGCATCTCCAAGATGCGAAGGTCATCTTTAAAAAAGTCATCTTGGTAACATCTTAATCACTTTGAAAGTTGTGCTGATGTTACTAGTAAAGACAGTCACACATCTCATAAACTAGATGGTCATTAAATATGGGTATTAGGAAGCTGTCTTATAACCTAGGCCAACACAGAGATCTGTCAGGACATACTATGAGAGAAGTTCTAAGACACAGGCTAGCATGCTGCTAAGAGAAAGGGCACTTGCCTCGCAAGCATGAGTCCTTTGTTTTGATCCTCAGCACCACAAAAATATAAAATACAATAGAAAAGAAAGGATACATCAAGTGTCAAAAGAAAAATGTCTACTCAATTGACTGTAAGGAAGTTCACAAAATAAATATGACAGGTGAAATATTGAATGTGTAATTAAGTTGAAATTCAAATAAAAGAATATTTAGAATAAATTTATTTCATGCACTTTTTAGAATATACTTATCCTAAATATTTTTGTTTACTAGAGAGTCTAATTTAACTTATTGTCCTGTACTATCACTTCATACAACTGGCAATCACAATTCTAGAAGGCATGAAAGAGTCTATTTGAATTTTATTAATTGTAGAGCAATATGACATTATATTGGCTTAATGTTGAAAACATCAATACAGTTCTTGCTGCCAACTTCATTGTTATAGCATTGCCTTAGAGTTTTAAATTTCCTTTCTAATATATTTTTTGCTTAGAAAATATTATTGCAAACATTAACATTCAGTTTAGGACAACTCGATTCAGGGCACACAGTCATTCTAAAAATAGTGCCTATCCATGGTTACCAACTACGTAATTATAGGTTGCTTCCTACCAAACAAAACAGAAAAAAGTATGACTAGAAAAACTATAACTTTTCCAAATGAAGGATGGATACAAAGGTTACTCTAATTGTGAAGTAATTATGGTCCAAAGTACCTCAGTAAGCCAACATCACCACAACTACCATCCAAAAAGCACAACTAAATTTTTACCGGAAAGAAAATAAACAAGTGTTACTCAGACATATGTCTAGTCTCTAAGAGAACTCCTTGAAGAACTTAAAAAACTCAAAATATAATGATAACATAACATGAAATATCATAGTATATGTAGATTACATACATGTGGTAGCACATACATGCAACACTAGTTCTGGGGAGGCTGAGACAGGAAATTTCCCACCGGTTCAAGCCCAGCCTAGGCTACATAGTGAGTTCAAGGTCAGCCTGGAAGACATAATGAGACTGTTTCAAAATACATAAACCAATAAATAAATAAATAAATAAAATCTATAGTACAGTTTAGGATGTGGGATGCTCAGATTTATATCTATCTTCTCTGAAAACTATTTGTCTTTGGGTAAATTCTTCAACTTCTTTTAGGATCAATTCATCCCTGCAAAATCAAGAAAATTATATCTCTAGTAGGAAGGTTTTTGAGAATTAAGCAAGACACCCCATGCAAGTTATGTAACCCAGTGTCAGCACTAGTCCGTGGTGACCACTGACTCAATTTGGACAAAAATGATGATGGAAAAAGAAACAATTAGAAAAATGATGGGGATTGCGAAACTGAACATGCATACAAAAAAAAAAGCTAGACTGGCCAATTGCCGTTATTAGCCAGACTTGACTTTCTTTCATATTTTCTGTTATACTTGAAATTTTCTGCTGCTGTATAATTAGTATTATACAACTATGAAATTACATAATATGCTTTTTAACTAGTTCTACAATAGATAATTGGGGTATGTTCTCTGAATAGACACAAGAGATACCTTTGCCCCAACCATTTCCTTCAACTTCCAATAGGGTCTAAAATTGCAAACAAGATTTTAGAATAAAAATGTACAAGTTGTATTTGGAAAAACTTGAGAGGATATAAATAGAAGTACACTGCATATCAGAAGAAGAGAAACAGGCAGGACCCTAAGGTCGCCGGGTGGTGAAGGTGGACTTCAGCGACCTATTCAGAGAGCTTTGGGGTCACAGGACCCCCTCGTGCAAGGAGACACCGCTGAGACAATGCTAAGTGCAAACTCTCTTTGTGTTTCTAGATTTAATGAAATGATAATACAATGTAAATGGAAGGCACAAGGCATCTGGGCATGATTTTATACTGGAAAAAATTTGGCCACAAAGTTGAAGTGCCAAGAAGTAATTGATCCAGTTCCTGACTTGCCTTACACAGACCTCAGACTAATGACATTGGGGAAAATGATCATTTACTATGTTTATTTTCTTTCAAATTACTCTCACAGTTGAGATTTTCAATTCTTTGTTTTCTAATTACTTCAATTTAGCTTGGAAAGACGATATATTATTCGGAGGTAGTTTTAAAATCTATTGTCTCATTTTGAAATACGAGCCCTCTAAATATGGTTTATTAGTTACTAAAATTCCTACTTTCATTGATATTTAATTATTGTCATAACATTCAGTGAAGAACATTCCCCACATATTTTTCTGCATGTAAACCAACCCTCGTGTGCTGCGTGTCTGTCCGTAGATGTAGCCTGAACAACCAGAACTGCAGACTCAGCCGGGACTGACCAGACTCATTATCTCTTTTCACTAGTGACGCCCACTGTGGACTCACCAGAGTCTGGGCAGCCTCTTTCTTCTTTTGTTTCTTTCCATATAACCCCGAACACTCTGCATTTCCAGCTCTGCTTTACTATTTTATTCCACAGTAGATTTCCCTTTACATTTTCTTTCTTCATTTTCTTTTTCCAGTGCATGGTTATTTATAACATAGAAAAAAAGTAAACTCCACCCTGTACACTACTCTCACTTTTTTTCAAGAAGTAATGCTGTTATGTATTTAGAAGATTCTACTATGCTTTCCTAAATAAAGAATTTTTTTTTTTTTTAGGTTTTTTGAGACAGGGTCTCACTTTGTGGTTCAGGCTGGCCCTGAGCTCAGCCTCAAACTCACATCATAGCGATCCTCCTGCCTCTGCCTCCCGAGTGCTGGGATTACAGGGGTGAGCCACCATGCCTGGCACTGTGGTATGTGGTACTGGTTGCTGTGGTATTGTGGTACTGGTTGCAGTATGGTATGTGGTTGCCGGGGATCGAACCCGGGTCCTTACGCTTGCAAGACAGGAGCCACAACCACTGATCTAACTCTCCAGCCCATCCTAAATAAAGACATTTGAGGCCAACCTTGTACAGACTTCTTTTGTTAAAGGTCATGTGGATTTCTTTAGTGCTGTATAATATTCAGATTTCCAAAAAGAATTTTTTGTCTTTAAATTTTCCAATCTCCTAGAATGCCTCTGTTAATTATTATAACTGCATTTAAGTTGGAAAATCTTCTAGGCTTAAAAAAACATAACAGATCCTTTGAAATGTGTCAAGTAAGACTTGAAACCCATTGTAGAATTCACAAAACATGGTTTTGAGGGATATATTTTGCAAGATTGTCTTATTAAGCAAGTTAGTTTTCAAATAAAATGTCAAAGTGGCATCATTGTGCAAAATTCAAAATAAACAGAAAACAATTTAGCTACAATAATTTGTGTATGCTTCTACTACAGCTTCTCTCCCCCAGCTTCTAAATTTCTATAACAATTTGTATTATACGTTTTAGTTAAGTTTGCCATCTGAATTACGTGTGTTAATTTTTTTACTCTTTTCTCATAATAACTTTATGAATTGGTGGAGAATGAAAAACAATGTAAGAAAATAACATTGTCATATTTTCATTCCTAATTTTACTTACACTCTGCAACTTGCTAAACAGGAAGAGAGAACTTGTTCTGTACTCCTAGGAAATACTGGAAAATTAGTAGAAAGACAGGCAACCAGGTACCGTAGAGCTGTGTTGCCGGTGACAAGATGGGTTCTCAGTGGGTGTGTCCTGATCATGTGATAAGACAGGATGAGACAATGATAAGACAGAAACAGGACTGCCTGTGCAGGTGACAGCAGCAGTGATTCACCACACCCAGAATGGTTTGGTTTCTTTTATTGTGACAGGGAGAAGTGGGCCTCACTAAATAGTGAACAAATGTCAGTGTGCCCTAGACCCTGATGCCGCCAACCGTGATCCTCCCCTAAAACACTTCCCACCCACTCACTACCCTGTGTGGCCAGTGCCATGGAAATGTATGCCCGAGCCAAAGAAAGATGGAGAGATCATTAACTGAAATGATAAATCTCCAAACAAAACCTCACCTTCTAAGATGTTCTGCTCCAATGCCTAGAATGGAAACAAGATTGCATCTTTTGTTCTTATAATTTCAAATCTGATTCTTCTTTACTATTTGACAAATCTTAATATACGTACAAATTAAGAAAGTCATTAACTGCTTGAGACCCCCAGCCCCCAAGAATGTCCTTTCTACACTCATCTTTATAAACATTCGTAGCTTTAGTCCATATTCCTCCATATATAATTTCCTAGTAATGAACACACATATTAAATAGGTACCTTTTAGTTAGTAGTAGGATGGTTTCCTATTAAAAAAATATGAATTGAAACTAATGACTGTATAACTACTCCATCTTTGACACCATTATGTGACCTTGTGATTGGAAAATACAGTTAAAAATAAAACTTCCTTCCCGTTGAATATAGAAAACCTCTCTATGAAAAAAGTTCTGCTTCATAAAGAAACCTCACCTTTTTATGTGGTCTACTAGGCACAACTCATTACACACATTTTCATGATAAACAGTAATTGATTCTCTATTAGGAGGAGTTGACAGTACCATTTATCACACAAAGTTCAGCTACATATTCACCTGCTAATTAGAATGACCGTCTGCATTAGTTAATTGACTTTATTCAAGGATAAGTTTAATTGAACTTCTCATATCTTTACAGCAGAGGTAGTTAGCAACCTAGTCTGAAGTCTGGGTGCCAGAGACTGGCCCTTTAGCTCCCACAGACACCAGGAGATGGGGGGTATTTCCCTCCTTGGTGATTACATCTCACACAGCTGTCTCACAGGTCCTTGAATCAGACAGCCACGAATCCTAAAACTGTCAAGAGGATTAGATAGTTCAAAGAGACAAAAAATTTACAAGTTTTCTAAAGTAAATTCTCATGTTTTCTAAGGTAAATAGGAAACCAGAGGAAGGCATCTTCTCTTTTAACAGGGAGAAATTAAGCATCCTCTATTTCACTTATACCTGTCCTATTACATAAGTCCCTATAACATTAATGGCTCTAAACTTTGTGCTGTTATCTGTAATATGTAGGATGATATTTTTATGATTGCTAACATACATTAATCTCTAAAATATAAACTAACTTTTCTTCTTTTCATTTTAAATTATGATTGGTTATCCTTTCATCAGCTTGACATCATTTACCAATTTGATTGTCTCCTAAGTACTTATCCAAATAAATCGCTGAGAAGGAAAGACACACCCTGACATCCCAGTCTGATGCGGCTGCACTCTGCTTGTCCCTTGTTAAGCATAAACCATCTCATGCAGCAGAAATATCAGATTAAGTCACTGACAGTGTGATAAAGTGAGACAAAGCGGGGTTCCTGGGAACCAGCAGGACTTTCAGCTTCATCTGTGTTGGCTCATGTGAAGGGGCACAGCTGGATTCCATGTGTAGCTTTAACTCCTCCACATTGCTTTCTCTGCACACAAGATTAAGGCGTTTAGTCTGAGAACTGTTCCTGCTTCCTGTTCAGCAGCTCCTTCAGAGGAAGTCCGATTTCCTTAGACCCTCCCCCACACTGATGAACCGAAACTCAAATCCTAGAACAAATCTGCATGGAAAGCATTCGCAGTCACTCCAACACCAACAAAACAAACACACTCAGTGTTTTCAACTTCAAGTGTATTTATGTGATCTATAGAAGAAACAATCTGACACCAGCAACTCTAACAGGACAAAATCCAGGGCTGATCCTGTGAAAAACTTGCGCCATCATGCCTTACTGTCACTGATAAATGTCAGTAACTTCGACAGTGGCAACTCCACCCAGCACCTCTGAACATTACTGTGGAATTAACTGTTTCACCTCTTAACATTTTCTTCATAAACAGACATTTTCTTAAATTAATATGCAGAACCATTTACATGACAACTATATTATTATTTTTACATTTTTATTTGACTCTTTTATTTGTATGGGTGTTTAAAAGTTATATGTATTTAGTAATTTGGGGGGAAAGGAAGGTGGCCAGGGCAGTCTGGCTTGCAAGTTTTTGCTAAGTTCACAGCGATATATATTGCCTCTTCGTGTGGTACTCAGGGTCAGGGCTCTCCCTTATCTGTAATTGTCCAAGTTTTCAATTTTACCTATGTTATTCTTAGAACAAGTATCTTGAGTTTTGAATATTTTTCAATTTCATTTCATAGTTTTTTAAAGATAAAGTAACTGTTGAAAATTTTCTGATACTCTGTCACACAGTTTGCAGTTTCTATGACAATCACTGATGCTAAATCCCTAATAAATTCTGTACTTTGATTGCTGCAAAATAATTCTGATAAATTAAAAGCAACATTTTTTAAAAAGCTAATTAGATGCTCAAGAATTATGAATCAGGTCTAAAGCTGCTAAGCAAACGTTCAAGTGTCACTTGTAAACTCAGCACTCCAGGAGGCTGAGACAGGAGGATCACTTGTTTGAACGTAGCCTAAACAACTGGGGAAGACCCTGGCAGGGGTCTTTTAATAAATAAATTAATAAAATTTATTTATTTTTTAAAATGAGTCTGTAAAAGTTTTTTGTTTTAAAGCCATTAATCATACAAAATTGGTAGAAAAATGACTGAAAGCTTTAATACAAAGGACTTTTAGAAACCCATTAAAAATGGGCATAGAAAATAAGTTATTTATCTAGAGAATTTCAGATGTGAGAATTGTAATCAGAAATACAAAAAGATGTGATGAGTAGAGGGTGGGGGCTGTAGGCTGGGTAGCAGAATGGGTTAAAATGAAAATTAATCTATGTCATATACTGTTACAAATTTTCAATGTTGAATGTGATCGTAGTGTGTACAGAAAATGTACCAATAAATAATTCAATTTTAAAAGACATGAGATAGGGCCGGGGATATAGCTCTGTGGTTCTGGCGCCTGTCTTGCAAGCGCAAGGACCCGGGTTCGATCCCCAGTACCACATACCACAGTGCCGAGCGTGGTGGCTCACGCCTGTAATCCGAGCACTCAGGAGGCAGAGGCAGGAGGATTGCTGTGATGTGAGTAGGAGGCTGAGCTCAGGGCCAGCCTGAACCACAAAAATGAGACCCTGTCTCAAAAAAACCTTAAAAAAAAAAAAAGACATGAGATAAAGACTGAGTCAAAGACATATAAAATAAATTCATAACTCTTTTTAAATCCAGTAATGGTTTTAAAATGATAATATTCTTTGAGGGATAAATGAATAGATATTTTTAGACATTCCTGTTAGGAATATAAATTGATACAGTTGTGGATAATTTACAGACGTTTAAATATGCATACCTTTTTAATTTTGTGTGACTGAATTTCCTTTTCAAAAACGAACACGTGTTACCATTTTGTTGCTCTACTGAGTCTGTTGGGACATTTTAGATATTCATTATGATCACAGTCATCATTCACAATTTGTACTTGTACATGATGTATCTTGATTCTAATTTTTTCCCATTTCCCCTGTCCTCCCTACCATCCCTCACATCCCCAGGTACATAATCTTTGTTTCTGATTTTTTCTTTTTACCTTTAAAATTTTTCTTTCCCTTCTTTGCTTTCCTCTGCCCTCCCAGTTCTCCTTTTCTTTTGAACATTTTCTCCTTATTTCACAATACCTATCATACATTTCATACTTCACTTACATCTCTAGTTTCTCACACTAGATACATGGTATAGTGTTTGCACGGGTGTCCTATTTATCTCACTCATGAGTATGGCCTCTTTTGGTCCATCATTTAAATATAAATGTCTTTATTTTATCATGTTTTATGGCTGAGTAATATTACATTTTTAAAAAATAATCTTTAACCAGTCTCCTGTTGATGGGCATCTGAGTCATTTGCAAGATTTAGCTATTACAAACTATACTTCTATAAACATGAATAAACATATGACTCTGTGGTATGATTCTTTTAAATTCTTTTGTGTATATACCTAGCAAGGAAATAGCAAGAGCCTTGAGTCCTAGTGTTTTGAAGAATCATCATACTGATTTTCACAGTGGTTGCATAAGTCTACATTCCTACCAACAGTGGAGAAGGGTTCCTTTCTCCCCAAAGCCCCACCCACGTTTGTTGTTGGTTGGTTTCTTGATAGCAGCCATTCTTTCTGGAGTGAGATGGAATCTAGGTGTCATTCACTGTGGATGCCCTAGTTTCAATTACCCACAGAAAACAGGAGAGAAAGAACAAAAGAAAGAAAGAACAAATGAAAGAAAGAAAGAAAGAAAAAAAGAAAGAAAGAAAGAAAAAGCGAAATGAAGGAGGAAAGAGAGAAAAGTGAAAGGAAAGAGGAAATGAAAGGAGGAAGATGGAAAGAAGAAATGGAGGTAAGGAAGACAGACAGCAGATTTCCGAGAGGCTCCTCACTGCTGGTTGGTAGTGACATCTCTGAAGGAGCCTACTGAGACCTGTTCTATGTTTAAGAAGAAAACTACAGGGTCTGGGGATTTAGCTCAGTGGTTCTGGTGCCTGTCTTCCAAGCACAAGGACCCGGGTTCGGTCCCCGGTAACCACATACTATACTGGGCATGGAGACTCACCCCAGCAGCAACCAGTACCACATACCACAGTGCCGGGCGTGGTGGCTCACACCTGTAATCCCAGCACTCGGGAGGCAGAGGCAGGAGGATTGCTGTGATGTGAGTTGGAGGCTGAGCTCAGGGCCAGCCTGAACTACAAAGCAAGACCTTGTCTCAAAAAAGAGAAAACTACAGCTGGGACGCCACTGCTGTATCAGAAGAAGTGACCTCTGCCTAGGTAACATTAATTACTTGAATGATGCTCACAAGCACAGGAAGTTGATGAAAGTCCATGGAAAAGAGGACTCCTCTTTCAACTTTATGTATCTTCTAATATCTTCTTGCTATAAAGTAACAGTGTATAGCTGACAAAAAATATGATTTACAGATATGTCTCAAGTCCATGAGTTGAATATTAAAATGTAGATTTGGAACACAGAGACTATAGCCTAATAAATTGCACAAAGATTTAACGAAAATTTTATTTTAGGCTTTTGTATTTCTCATTTTTAAATAAACTTCATTATACCTGTGATATCACTCATGATGATTTTTTAGCTTATCAACTTATTGCAAAGGATTTATTTTATGACTCATAGTCAAGTATTATAATATCCAAAATTCTGCAGATCCTCTCTCTCCATGCTCCATTGGGTCCCTATTGCAGAACAAATTTTCTAATAGGTGATAATTAAAACAGGTATTTCTCTTCATTATTTCCTTTCTTTGTGAAATATGGCACTTTACATTTCCTCGGGGTGACATATTCACTCATACATCTAGTTATTTCCTCCTGATTCCCTTCTCTGAAAATGTATCTTGCACACTGGATGCTATAAATCATTTGAATACTCTTGAAATGTGTTAAAGAAAACTCTGGCTAACTTATGGTAAGTTCTTTCCTGATAATAGACATAAAATTATCAGTTGTGTCCACACAGAAAATGAACTTTCTTCTTTATATGCAGCTATTTTTGCTCTTGTCAATTTGAAATGAAGCAACCTGTTTGTTATTTTCTCATGAAGTTTAATATTTCAACTTCTAGCCATTCAAACCTTTGTATCAATTTTATGGTGTGTTGTCCACCTCAAAATCATATGCTTTTATGCTATTCTTAATTTGCTTTCTGAGTTTCATCTTTTGTCTTGTTTTGTTTTCTTTTCTTAGGTTCCACCCTGCAGTACTACTAATCCTAGTGTATTTCCTCTCCCTTTCTATTGATTTTTCCAGAAGCTCTTTAAAACTTGTTTCTCGGTAACCTTCAGAATATGTTAATTCTTTAGGCTTAACACAGTATCTCCTTCGTTCTGCAGGAACTCTCTTCTCTCTCCTGAATTCTGGCTTTTTCTGTCATGTTGCCTTGCTTACCTTGTTTTCTTTTTCTTTTTTCTTTTTAGCACTGTAACCTCAGGTTTATTCAATATAATTCCTTTCTTCTACACAACAAAGAACAAATACAACCTTATCTAAAATGCTACAGTTACAAAACTGAAATTTTATAGCACTAATAGTACAATTAAAGCCAAAAATGCAATGTACATTTTGCCAAGGTAACTTGCATGATCACCATGAATGGCAGATGAATGGGGGAGCTGGAGTGCTCCATGATGATCTGTAAAAGTGGCTCTTGAATTGCTCACAAACATTTAAGGGGAAAGGAGACAAATGGGGAGAGTGTGTAGGTGAGAACATAGAGAGAACCGTTTTGACAACTAACACCTGGCAAGGGGGACTCTTTCTAGGTATCTGATCCTAGAGGCTGGAAGCAGGGGTCAAAGGAGAATGGCGAATTGGTCCCCACAATATGACCAGTTGCCAGAATGCGCCCCAAGTTGTTTAGAGATTGTTTTCTTATTCACTTTTCTTACCAACAAACTACCCAGAGCCCCTTTTGCTAACTTTTTATTCTTTGCAGACAGGACTATCACTGTCTTTGGTTGCACATGCTCTTCAGTTACATACTGTTTTGCTCTATTTCATGGAAACCAGTTTTTTATTTCTTTATCAGTAATTTTGGAGACAGATTCTTCGTAGTACAAAGTGCTTAATTTAAAAGGATAATATTAATTTTCCTTCCCTTTTTATATATAAAACACCTCTTACTATTCATGGTGGTTGTATTTTCACTTCACATGTATAATCTGTGCTTGGATTTCACATACATTCACCATATTTTTTAATATAAAGTTTCTTCTGGCAACTCGACAATTTCATGTATCCCTTTCTAGAGCTGTTACACACAATGATACTCAAGGTCAAAGTTAGCAAAACTTGAACCTAACTTGGTTTTCTAATAATCACTGTTTAAATTGCAAACAGAATTTCAGCATCTTTATCTCATCATATGTTGGTAGTCATATCTCTAAACAATTTCAGAGAAAATTTGAAATGGAAAAAATCTTCCATTTGACTATATCATAAAACTGTTATAAATTATTTTGGAAAGCCATTTGGCAATACACATCAAATGTCATAAATATTTTCCTTCTCTTTGACCTAATTATCCCACTTTCACAAATCTGTCTTGAGTGAATTAAAATACAAAAATTATTCATGCAAGAATATATCAATTCAGAGTTATTTATAACTGGAAAAAAATTACATGCCAACAATAGTGAAGGTTACATAAATACAATAAATCTACTAGGTAGACTTCTGTATAGCTATTAAAACTGAATCTGTCATGAGTTTCTGTTAATCTGTAGATTAGTCAGCTTTCCTATTGCAGGGATAAAATATTTGATACTCCCCTTCAAGGAGCAACTGCCTTACTGGGCTTAAAGTATCAGAGATTCTACTGCGGTCAGCTGGCTCCAGCGAAGGAACATGGCGGAGGGGTGTGCTAGAGCAAAGCTGATTTCTTCATGGCACGTCTTCCTTATGCAGTCATCAGTTGATGGAAAGTTAGGCTATTTACAAAATTTAATTATTACAAAGTATGTCACTATAAGCATGGATGTGCATATATTGCTATGGTATGATATTTTTAATTCTTTTGGGAAGATACCCAGCAGAGAATATCAGGATCAAATGGGACCTCGAATCCTAGCTTTCTGAGGAATCTCCATATTGATCTCCACAGTGGATTCACCAGTCTACACTACTCCCTACAATGAAAAAGTATTCCTTTCTAACCACAGCCCAGACTGAATTTGTTATTGGTTTATTTCTTGGCAGCAGTCATCTTTTTCTTCTGGAATGAGATGGAATTTCAGAATTATTTTCATTTTCATCTATTGAATAAATCATTCAACTACTGTAATCATGTTTTGAAATAGGTTCTGTTATTTCCCATGTCCCTGTGAAGAGATTGGGATATGGCAAAGCTCAGCAACATGTCAAAGTAGAAGAGCCAAAAAGAAAAAAATTCAAAGGCTCTGACTCCAGGGAAAATAATAGACACCTACATGTCTCTCTAGTCTGTGGAAGCAGCCACCATTGTTAAATTGCATAAATTAATTAGAATAAGAAAACCTAAAGATTTGGGGTCTAACCTCCCACCTTAACGGGTCCAAAAAACAGCACAAGAAATGAAAAATTACTTTGTATGTTTAGTATATAGTATTCTCCCTCTTGTATCTCAGACTTGCTTTGAGGCAGTTACTCTTGTTTATTGTCCTACTTTTCCCTTTTGGAGTACAAATGATTGCCTTATTCCTGTCCCATCATTGTATATTAGAAATAAGACAATTAGTTTTCTTAGTTTACAAGCTCACAGATGAGATGATGTTTGCTTGATTCTCAGATGAGTCTTTGGACTTTGAACAAGAGTTGATCCTGCTCAAGATTTTAGGACAACTGGAGTGCAATGATTGTACTTTTTATGAGAGAAGAACTCGAGTTTTGAGGTTCTAGGGGCAGAAGGCTATGGTTTTCACGTGTTTATTCCCTGCCAAAGCTATGCTTAAATTTGTTTTTGAAGATAGTGTTATTTGGAAATAGAATCTAATAGAAGAATTAATGTCTTTTTCAAAAGATAGGATTACTTTTGGATAAAATGATTAGAAAGGGTTTTTATGAAACACATAATCCCTCTTCTCCCTCACTATTCCACATGTGCCCATTTGCCTTTCTTCCATGAGGTCCTCACCAGAGGTTAAACAGATATTAGTGTCTTCCCATCCTCTACAACTACAAGCCAAAGTGGACATCCTCCCTTATAAATAAAGTAGTCTCAAATAGTTTACTATAGCAACAGTAAATGGACTATAAGAGATTTGAAATATATTACTAGAATAGACCTCCATGAACTCAGATGACTCATCTATAAGGTTCTCATTTAAAAGTTGTTTGTGTTGTTAATGAGTATTGACTTTTTTGCAGGAACATGTCACTGTCTTTAAACAGCTCACAATGTGGCTATGAGTAGGATCCAGGCAGTGAATTCATAACCATGAACCCACTACTCAAAAAGAGACATGCAGCTGGGGCCGGAGACATAGCTCAGTGGTTCCGGCTCCTGTCTCCTGTCAATCCCCGGTAACCACATAACAATACTGGGCGTGGAGACTCACCCCAGAAGCAACCAGTACCCCATACCACAGTGCCGGGCATGGTGGCTCATGCCTGTAATCCCAGCACTCGGGAGGCAGAGGCAGGAGGATTGCTGTGATGTGAGTTTGAGGCTGGGGCCAGCCTGAACCACAAAGCGAGACCCTGTCTCAAAAAAAACCTTTAAAAAAAAGACATGCAGCTGGCTTAGGAAACAGTACTTTCAGACATCTTTGGTGTGGTAGACTGTTAATTTCCTATGAGGAGACAAGTGGGGAAATAGGATGTAAGAAGTTAATCACTGTTAATCATTATTCTTAGTCACCACTGTTGGACTTTACTACTGCAATAAATGGCCTGAATTGTATTTTTTGAGAGAAAATTATGAGACTGACATGCTTCTTTAAGCTTGTAAGAATCAAAAGAACAAAGTATACACCTAAAATGTAGGATTAAACTAGCAAAATCTGAAGGATAGCAATTCAATGTTCTCTTTGAATGATAGCACCAATCAAATGACTGATCCCTCATAGAGTTTAACTCCTCTCTCAATTCAATACAGCTCAGTGTCAGTTTAAAGAAAGTTACCTCTAAATTTCCTCAGTATGACAGAATTGTCCATGGGTTTAAATTCTATTGGCATGTGGGAATTTTCCAAATGTAAGTATTTTCCAGGACATGTTCCAAATGTAAATCTTTGCCAGGACAAGACCAGAAAGTCATCCACTAAAAATGAAATTCTTGTGGCATAATATTGTAATTAGGAATTACAAAAACATACTTTAGGTCAGGAGAAAATTTAATCAAATAATATAAATTTTATGTCAGCATATTTTCAATACAACTATTTTTTTATTTTAAATCTCTGTTGGTACATTATGAATACACACCATCATAGCATTCAATGAGAGTTTGTACCAGAAGACGACATGACTTGATTCTCATGTTTTCCCCTTTCTACCCACCCTGCAACCCCATCCCCTATATAATAATCTTTGTTCCCTTTTTTCTTTATTACTGTCACATTCATTTTCCCCTCATTACTTACTCCTACACCTACACAAATACTTTAATAAGTTAAAGTCTATACTGCCTAAAACACTCTATATACAATATATCAAAGTTAATCATTATGTGATAGTTAATCTAGGTTATCAACATGATTTGAGTAAGAGATGCCTAAAAAAATCTAATCAGGTAGAGTGCTAGGTGTGTCTGTGGATATATTTCCAGACAATTGGGATATGTATCGTGGAAGTGAAGGTGGAATACTCAACTTGAATATGGTAGTGCAGTCTAATAATATGGGAACCAGGGTGGAACAGACATTAGAAGAAAGTAGAAACTCTCACATTCTTCTTATGAAAGCATTTTTCTGAGCAGCCTTGTGCCTAGATATCAGAATTTAGGATCTGTAACCTTTGAAAACAAGCTGCCCTTAGTAAATGCCCTCCAAGCCTTAAGCCTTATACTAAATGTTCATCCCATAGCATTCTGAGCATTTTAACTTTGGCTTATCAGCTACTTGTTTCTCTAGTTCTCTGATCTGAAGATAGCTACTTTGGAATAATTCAAAATTGACTGTATAAATTAGTCTCTATTAATATATAAATATACAAATATATATAATTGCATATTTTGTATATTGTCATACATACACACATATAATGTATGTATTTTGTTCTTCTGGAGGAGTCTGTCAAATCCAGGATCATTCCTTATAAAATAGATATATTATTTGATAAAAACCATAATAATTCAAATTTCTCCCATACTGAGCATTGTTCTACCAGCATTAATCTGTCCAATTATCAAGGTAATTTCATAGATGAAACTAACTCATTGCAACTATGAAACATAAAAGTCTGTATATTTCTTCGATTAAAAATAATCTACCTATGTCAAAAAAAAAATAAAATAAAATAAGCCCTGAAACTAAAATAAAATAAAAAATTATTTGTAGAAATCCAAGTCTTTGGAATATTCATGTTCCAATTTAACTGTACTATTTTAAAAGGAAGAATGCAAAATCAAAGTCATAACAAACACCGAAGCCAAAATCTCACCTCATATAAAACAGGCCACTACACTGACTTAGTATAGCTCCAAGGCATAAATCTGAAAAGAACGAAAAAATTAAGACAAGGTACCAGCTGCAAAAAAAAAATCTGGAGCAAAGTTACATTTTTGCACATCTTACAGAAAGTCAAAGAATATGATTTGTAAGATTTATAAAGTATACATAACCAAAAATTACTTCCTCAGATAAAAACTCAATCAGGTTTCTACAAACTCAAAGCACATGCTGTTCTAGAGTGTAAAAAAGAAGAGAAAAAACAAAGGCCATTGCAATCATCATGAGAAAATATGGTTCATCTGGTTTTGATTTATTTTCAGTAAAGCTTTGTGCAAGGAGTTCTGTGTCTTAATCATAACAATAGATGAAGGCTGTATAGAGAATTGAAAAATATGCAAAACTTGACAACACTAAAATCTTTGTGTTAGCTTTCTGTCCTTCTGACAAAAGGCTGAAAAAACAACTTCAGGGAAGAAAGTTTTGTTTTGTTTTGTTTTTTGTTTTTTTGGCTCATGATTTCAGAGGTTTTAGTCCATAGTTTCATTTCCAAGTCAGAGGATAAGCTCACTGTGAGATACAACTTGTATGCTCAGAATTGACATGTGATTGGAGTCTTACAAGACCCTTAATTTGACCAACTAAGTATGTCTTATATAATTTTCTGATTTGGTGCAGTCAATTTGATTGATTTTTACCCTTTTTTCTAGAGGGAATAAAGTTGAGATGATTATATATTATTTCGTGGCTAAGAAAATAGTGACAAGAAAACCTGAGAGATAACCTCTGTCAAGAAGCTTCCTAAAGACGATCATAATAATCATTGTTCATTGTGTGGTGGTAAGAACACTATCTCATTTGCCGCCATGCTAGTGATTCAAAGAAGATGTGTGTGTCTCTCTCTGACCTGTGAGGAAGTGAGTTTCTTTATCACCTGCAAGGCTGAGACGCTGCAACTGTTAGAGCCATACTAAACTAATTTCCTGGAAGACTGAAGTGTTGTTTCCAAAATGCAAAACTACATTGTCCTTTACAGTACTTCCATCATACTTAGTAAGGCCAAATTTTTAAATAAAACTTTTATTATGCTAAAATAATACACAAATCCCCCTTCCTCACTGCCACTGACCAATGGGGGATACAGTTTAAATTCCTCAGTTCATACTTGAAACTGCAGATAGTCCTGAACCCTATAACATAAGGCTTTTCCCCTATTAACTAAGCTGATATCACATACTATGGCCATAATATTTGCAGCTTCAGGTACACCAATAAAACTAGTTTGAATTTCTTTTTTCTTCTTAGCAATTTAATTAGTATTAATCTTTAACATAAATCAAAGAAATATCAGCAAATGATTTTTTTCTTCATGTATGTCTTCCTAAAATTTAGCAAATGATAGGCTCTGCCTCTAAGTTTTAAGTGTCCATTTCAATGGTACTAACCATACTTTCAGTGTTTTCACGTAAATGAATCACATGACAGTGTCTCGCTAGCACATCTGAATTATCAGAATCACTATTAGTGTCTGTTGGGGCCATGAGTAAATACAGTAGGGTCCAATAAGCACCAACACTGATATGGCAATAGCAGGACTAGTAAGCAAAACAGCTAATACGACAAATGATGAGTAGCACATGCTCCAGGAATACACTGGGAATGTGTGTTGTCACTTTCAAAGGTGATAGACTGGTACTGTGCAAGACTTCATTGAGATCTTTAGAATAGAAGATAATTTAAAACTTATCTTCAGGTTGTTTTTTTCTCACTATGCATTTTACTACATTTCTTTCTCTTTTTTTGAAACAGGGCTTTGCTTTGTAGTTCAGGCTGGCCTTGAGCTCAGCCTCAAACTCACATCACAGCAATCCTCCTGCCTCTGCCTCCCGAGTGCTGGGATTACAGACGTGAGCCACCACGCCTGGCCCTGTGGTTTGTGGTACTGATTGCTGCGGGATGCAAGTCTCCACACCCAGTATTGTATGTGATTACCAGGGATCAAACTTGGACCCTTGTGCTTGCAAGACAGGCGCTGGAACCACTTAGCTAAATCCCCAGCCACTACATTTTTAACTGTGTGTATCAGATGGTGAAAAATGTGAAATTTTGAACAAAGATTATATGGTACTGTAAAATTTTTTAAAATTATTATGCTATTAAACTGAAGGTATGAACAAGTAGTATGATATTTAGCCACTTAATATATTTTAAATTTACAATATAGAATTGTCCACTAGTCATGTTATTCTACATTTGATTTCTAAAATATTTTCCTTTCCTATAACTAAAACTTTATCCCCATTGAATAGAAATTCCTTATTTCCTCCTCCTGACCTTTGACAACCACTACTCCACTCTCCACCTCTATGAGATTTTTTTCAGTGTGAATTTCAGAGGCATCAATTCCACTTAAAGTTCTGGGCAGCTTCAACCCCCTAGTAGTCTTCAAATCCAATTATCAACCCCAGCAGAATCTCTGTATCCACTGAGCTATATCTACTCACCACTTTATCCTGCCTGCTCCTGTACACACTCATCTACTTTCTGTAAGGAAACTTACTGTTAAATGTGGCATTTCTAGAATGCACCTGTTTACAAATTTTGGTTTATCAAATCAAATTTTGATGTGAAAAATAATAGAATTGAATTGATCCTGTGCAAACAATTATTTTGCCATAAAATATTTTTATAATCATTAACCATAAATGTGATTAATTTTGAACAAAAAGATCAATGTATAATCATTGTTATGTAGGTTAGCCACGTTTATGTTCTAGTGATGATCATTAGATTACAAATTATATTCATATTTTCTTAAGATAGCTTTCCCAGATTCTGAGAGATTAGATCAGACACCAGTCAAAGAGATTATTTTTCTGTCCATTTTCTCGAGTTAACTGGCTGTTAGAAATAGTAAAAGAAAAAAAGTACTTTTGTATAATATATGCATCAGTAATGAAATGTTAACTAAATTTAAGTAATATCAGCTATAATCAATCTTACATAATTAGTTCTTCATGCTGAAGATGTTTCAGTAACTCACTTTCCTTGATTGATGTTTCTGTACTCAAATTCTCTTGATTCCAGTTCCCTGGTAGAGTCTGGAAAGGATCAGTTCATGATGGAGATGTTAACAGACATCGGAAAACCTATCCATTGAGTGTTGAAAGTCAATATCAAATTATCAGAGGACACTGATCAAGATATCAGCACTTAAATAAGTGTTTACAGTTGGACTACAATTTTTTTTTAATTATCTTTATTGGTACATTAAATATACACATCATGATTGCACTCCATAATGGGGATTTGTACCAGTATAAGACACAACTTAATTCTCATTTTTGGACTACAATTTAAGCCGGTGACAATGTTTTGAAATTAAAATAGCAGAAAATAACAAATTAAAGAAACATGAGCACTTTCAGAAGATAAAAAACTTCTGATTTGGGGTTTTAAGTGTTTCACAAGAATGTCAAAGCTACCCCAATGCAAAAAATGTTAATACATTTCACACAGACAGACTCAAGTAGACAAGTGAAACCAGACTAAACTCACCATCATAATTTATTTACATAAATTCACATGCCAGTCATTGGGGTTTCTCAAAGTCCTATAAATACATGACACAGAATAAAGATAGATTGTAATCATGTGCTATTGAGGCTTCTGTACAAGGTTCTCAAGATGAGTCTAGTCTGGATCTTCGCAGAGCACAAGTAAACCAGAAATAGGTTGAGAGAAAGCAAAAGTTCTATCCCGTTACTTCAGAGCTTCAAAAATAACCTGGACACCAGAGGGCAGTGAGGTCCTGTTATTTAAAAGATGTTCCAGTAATTTTCACTGAATAAATCCTTATGGAAATCTTGAAGAGTTATCCAGAAATTATAAACAAGCAAAAAGTAATAAGCATCTAAAAAAATAGAAGTAAAAGAAAACTCAGGTCAGCGAATGAGGATTTTGTACTTGGAAGTGAAGCTTTACGTAAGCTAGTGTAGCTTTCAGAGCAAACAGGTTCCTGGAAGGAGTGAAGAACATATTTATATGAAAATACTCCAGTTGACAGTTTAATTGAGGTGCATCTGGAAGAGCATCCATAAGAGTTGGAACTACAGAAAGAGAACCTATATTCAAAATGAAAAAAAATCATTTTCCATGTTCAGAATACTCCTTTCAAAATTACAGATAGTAACATTGAAATGAGGTAACCAGAAAGAGATCCAAACAATGTCAATACACTTTATTACAAAGTTTTGTGTACGTGTCAAGCACACACAGACTACCCATTTTTACAAAGCAGTAAAAATATCAAATAAAATCTGAGTGTAAATAATCTTAGACTGTGTTACTCAAATCCAACTCTTCAAGTATTAAAATGTATGGAGGGGATAAAACTTTTATCTGTAATTTAGGAGTAAGAAAATGCTTCCCTGTGATTGTTCACAATTTTCCCTTCAATTATCCCACAGAATCACTCTCTAAATGAAGCCAATCTGTTTCATCACCATTGCTCAATTTCAGCAAAATGATTCTTAATGCTTACTTTTAATTTAACAATATACCTAACTCCATCCCTCATTCTTCTCTGAAAATGTAAGATGACAAATGTATTTCTAAGTTTAAATTTGCAATATGTTCCTCTTTGAAACAATTTTCTGGGAAGAAATGTCTTATTTGTTTAAGTATGAGTTTAGACATTCAAGGAGGCAGCTATCAAAATACTAAAATTCTTACATTGTGTAAACAAATTTCCATTTAGAGATATTTTTGAGCACCAATTTTGTGCCAGCCATTATGCTAAACACTACTGATAAGCAATTATGGAGCTATGAACATTGAAGGAGAAGACATTTATTTTAGCTCACTTGTAGTTGTTTCAGCTTATAATCAGTTGCCTCTGTTACTCCAGGGCCTGGGGCAAGGCAGCACATCATGAGGGAAGAACATGGCAAAGCAAAGCTGCTCACCTCACACAGGGCTATGACCAGCAGGAGAAGACTAGTTCTGCCCAATGCCCCATAAAAGGCACCCTCGGCATCCGAGGGCCTCCCCGTGAGCCCTGCCTCTTCAAGATGGGGTCACTTCTCAATAGCTACACCTTAGAGATAAAGATTCGGGGGGCATTACGGACAGACTCACAAACACACACAAATACATAGATATATACATACATACATACATACATACATACATACATACATACATACATATGCAGGCATGTTTATGTGCATACTAGTGGGAGAAAACAGAACTAAGAAGACCGTGAGCAATGGGCTAAGATTTTGGAGACAGTAGAAATTCAGAAATGAGAGACAGGGATGTGAGACAGGCTTTTGAGAGCACTTTCCTTTTTCCATTCCTGAAACAGGTGAAAGACTCAGTGACTTGTTGGCCTCTGAGACAAAAATGTCAGACCACAGAGATTTCTCCCTAAATTTTCATGCATGAGTTCAGATTTGAAGATTGTAAATTAAGCTTCTTCCAGACCTCACGTGAACTGATTGCATCTAATTTTGAACTCTGTCATTCACTGAAATTATATTACAGGATTTTCTTCACCGGCTATCAACTACAGGTGTGAGGCAGAAGGAAATAGAAGCCCTCTCTCAATTTGAACGACTCAGTCCACTATATGCCACTGCAACCTTGAATTATCTCTACAAATAATTTTTCAATATAATGTCTAGCTTGAGATGAAAAGTGATCAAAACTAAAAAAAGATAAAACATAATGATCAAGAACCATCAAAAGTTAAAAAATAAAATAAAATATATCCTCTATCTAGTAATAGATCAAAAGTTCCAAAACATTTTAAGTTTTGGTCAATATAGAAACTTTTTCAAATTTTAAAATAATAACTAAAGAAATATAGAAGAATATATATCTTACAAGATTGATAAAATCAAAAATATAGTCAAGTAAAAAGTTAAAAAGGAGAAGGAAAAATCAAATAATTGAAAAAATATAAAACAGCATAATATAAGACATTGAAAGCAAGTAGATCAATAATAGCAATTAATAAAATAAATGTTACATTTAAAAACAGAACCTTTCTAGATGGTACTTTTAAGATTGCACAATGCTAGTAAAAACAGAAGAAACAAAAGCAAAGTTAAATCTAAAGTAGTACTTTTCATAGATATGCAATTATGAGAAAATTGTCTCCTCTCAAATTCTCTCTTTCTTGTCTGCAAAGAGGTGAATAAAATATGTAGAATGCTTGTATCTTGAGATGAGTAGGCAGTGAGTTAGTCTAGACAGTCTCATTATTTCTTCTTTCTTCACCTGTAAGGTAAACTTACTAGGTAAAGCAAAGTATTGTAGTAAGATTCTATTTGAAATACATTTTTAATTCTTCTGTGGCTTTATATGATATATGTTATGTTTATTGGGTCATAACAGAAAACTTGATAAATATTTAAAGTAATAATTATGTCCCTAATGCATTTCTTTAATGCATTAGTTAATGTTTTATTGGTGTCCTTGACTATCTGTGGAAAGTAAGCATGGTTTTGCTGGCTTTTAGGGTCAGATTTCATCATATAAACATCTCAATTTTAATCAAGAAGTTATCACGTTAATGTATTCCATTAGCAATGAATATTTATTTTCTCTACCTAACAGTCTACAATCTTGAAAACTAATTTAACTAGATGTTTTTATAGCAAATCTGTGAACACTATGTATCTCATTAAATTAATGATTACTTTTCATGCCAGCACAACCAAATTATATTTTGAAATGATGCAGGATAAACAACAGATGTGTCTAATATATATTTCTCTTCAGTTATTAAGACAACATATTTAGTCTCTGAAAGATTTAGATGATGCCACGGCGAGACTAGGAAATAATTCCTCTGGATGCTTGGTTCATTAAGAATGTGCCCTTCCCACCAACTATTGTAGCATGGCCAGTGTGGTTCTGAAATATTCTGCTATTGTATTATCTGTGCTAGATTTGTGAGTTTTATATTGGTTTTGCCAATATAGTGAGTTTCTGTTCTGTTGGAACAATGTGTGCAGCTTTGTATGCATTTCTACCTCCCACTCATCTTTTATTTACCTAACCGAAGTGCATCTGACACTGATCTCAGCTTCCCTCAAGCTGCAAATATAATTTTGAAAAAAAATTTTTTTTAAATGTCTACTACCCCACTCTTCCTCTGGAAATCTATTTCTTCTGTTTATTCCTGCTTACTATCCAGACTTATTAATATGTAATTCCTGTTTCTCCCACACATCTAAGTCATTTGACGCTTGTCAATTTCCTTTTGAATCCAATAATCTAAAGATTTCACCAGTATTTTTTAAAGTGACATAGAAAATGCCATAGTAATGATTTTTCACTTTGTAGATGGATATGGACTATGAAAAAATGGAAGCTCCTTAGAGATCTGGGGATGGAAAACATACAGGCACTATTGCCCGGCTCCAGGATTTTTGAGAGAAAATAACACAATTTAGTGGAAATTTTGAGATGAGAAGCTCCCCTGTTAATATAAAATGAAATTATAAAAGTAGAAAATGTCAGTCAATAAACAATGATATGATCAATATTGCTTTTTTATTTTCTCATTTCCATTTTATAAAACAAATCCAAAAATTTTCGCATTGTTTTTCTTATTTTCTGAGGAGTTGGGTCCTATTTATTTCACTTATGATATAGTTTCAAGGTACATACATTTAGGTATAAATGTTTTAACTTTATCTTTCTTAATGACTGCATAGTATTCCATTTATTAAAAAGCCATATGTAATTTATCCACTCACCAACTGATGGGCTTTTGGGCTTTTTTAAAGATTTAACTACTATAAACTGGCTTACTACAAACATGCGTGCACATATGCTGCTGTGGTATGATGCTTTTAATTCTTTCATAAATATACTCAGCAGGAAAGCAGCAGGATAAAATGGGACTACTCATCTTAGTTTTTTGAGAAATCTCCACGCTGATTTTCAAAGTGTTTGCAGCAGTCTACATCTGTACTAACAAGAATTTCCCATAGACCAGCCAGCATTTGTTGTTGGTTGATTTCTTTTTTTAATCTTTATTGGTACATTACGTATATGCATTATGGAATGCAATCATGATGCTTATATGTAATGTTGGTTGATTTCTTGGTAGCAGCCATTCTATCTGGAGTGAAATGAAATTTCAGTTTTGTTTTAATAAATAGAGCTAGAATAACTGGGTTTCTTGCCAAAACTTAAAATTAGATCTGTATCTTTCACCATGCACTTAACTAAAGTTGATTTAGATTTGAGAACTAAACATTGAAATATAAATCTTAAACTTCCTAGGAAATAAGTCAGATAAGACTCTTGAGGAAACTAGTGTAGGAAAAAAATTAATGAATAAAACCTCAATAACACAGGAATTAGCACAATCAACATTTGGGATCTCATTTTATTAAAAAGCTTCTGCATAGCAGAAGCTATGCCAGCTTCACTGGCAGAGTGAAAATACAACTTACAATGTGGGAAAAATGTTTGCCAGCTCTTCCTCAGACAAAGGACTACTATGTAGTATATATAAAGAACTGAAAAAAAAAAAAATCAGACCTCTAAATTTAAAACCTAGTTCAGAAATGGGTATCTGAAATGAACAGATATTTTTTCAGATAAAGAAGTAGAAGCACCAAATAAACATATAAAAATATTCAACATCACTAGTCACTTGAGAGATTCAGATGAAAAATTTAGAAGATAATTAAAATAAGAATTTTAATTATATTGACCACTTGAAACAGTTCAAAACTCTTACAACACACTGGTTTTTAAAAGCCAAAAAAATCCAAAAAGAATTGGAAGCCAAAAAAATTGGAGTGCTAGGATTATGAGAATGCACTCCAGAGGATGAGGTAAGAGGATTTCTGCCAGTTTTAACTCAGCCTGGGTGGCATAGAAAAACTATCTGAAACACATAAACATACACACACACACACACACACACACACACACACACACACACACACTATATGCACACGCACATGAACATGGAGCAAGGATAAAGCTATCCTAATCCACTCATAAATATGTGAATTGTTTATTGTGCTTTCTACTAAATCTTCACAAAAAGATCTAGTCTATATTATATAAATGTTTGCATTAGTGAATATATGCATCTTTTGTTGAGTTTTAGAATTTCTGTTAAGACTTAAAGTAAATAAAATGGGTACTGAGAACCTTATATTCTAAATTTCCAAACTATTAAGAAGATGGCAAATTCCACTGAATATATGTCAATGTGTTAAAGCCACCAAAGGATAAATATTAGAAAGAATCAATCTTCTCCAATTGTATTTATCCAACTGAAGAGAATAATGTGAAAAGCAAAGTAGAATGAATGCTAGATTTCAGCCAACTTCATGTTCAGGATTAACAAAAAATTGCTTAGTTTTCTATGACATAGTGAAAAATTTGCATTAGCAAATATTTTAAATGAATCCATTTAAGTTAGTAGCAAAATCTACTATTGCAATATATTCAAAAAGAAAGTTTCACTAGAGATACAAAACACAACTTAAGAAAATTTAAAAAGCACAAATTAAACAAGTTGCAGAATTCTTCTTAGGAAAATATTCATTTTTTTCAATGGCATCAACTCAATAAGAATCTAAACATTTTAAAAACTAAAACAATATGTTAATTACTATCTTTGAGACAAGACGAAAAATTCTCAATATGAGTCAAAAATTTTTAAAACAAAAAATTAAAAGGATTTGCTTTATTAAAATTTAAAACTGGCTATAAAATAACACATGGGTTATATTATTTTAGTTAATTTTAGACCCATATATCAATAGGACCAAAAAAGATTCAGAGATATAGTTTTATTCTCTGAATTAATAAATATTAAAAATAACATAACAGTGAGAAATATTAGTGTTAATCAAATATAATTGTTGGATAACCTGGCAATGAAATAGGTAGATCAAATCATGATATTATTTAAAAAAATGAATTTCTCATATTTTAAACACCTAATTTCTAAACTTTTTTTTTTTTTTTTTTTTTTTTTTTTAGGTTTTTTTGAGACAGGGTCTCGCTTTTGTGGTTCAGGCTGGCCCTGAGCTCAGCCTCAAACTCACATCACAGTCCTCCTGCCTCTGCCTCCCGAGTGCTGGGATGACAGACATGAGCCACCACGCCCGGCACTGTGGTATGTGGTACTGGTTGCTGCTGGGTGTGGGTCTCCACACCCAGTATTGTTATGTGGTTACCTGGGAATCGAACCCAGGCCCTTGAGCTTGCAAGACAGGCCCCGGAACCACTGAGCTAACCCTCCGGCCCCTCTAAACAATTTTTTGAGGTGAAATTTAAAACTAGTTTTCTTGGTGTCAAGAGAGTCTTCAGGTACAAGCATCGGGGGCAATATTATATACAGTAAGTATTAGGTGCAAAGTTAAGAGGAATAAAGATTGGAGTTTCATATATATGTATATTTAAAACTTCGATGCGACTAAATTTGCCTTAAAGTTAATGATAAATGTAACATTGGTGAGAAAATATTAACTGAACCAAAATATGTAGAGCAATAATGTACTTACTTAAGCATGTAGCCACACTTTGGGAGGTGGGACGGGCAGATTACCAAACTGAAGCTCAGCCAAGGGATTTAATGACTTCAGAAGCCCTCATATCAGAAAACTAAGTTTGGCTAGGTAGAAAAACTATTTTCAGAAGAAAAAGTGTGAGGTAATTATAAAACTTATTTTTTTCCATTCAATTAGAAAAAACTGATGAAACACATCCAGTATTTTGACGGATGTTTTTAAAGACAAGGAGTACAACCCATTTTTATACCAGTTCAGTGTGCAATAGCTAAATCTTGGAAACAAACCAAATGTCCAACAACTGGAGAATGGATAAAGAAGATTTTTTTTTATTTTTAATTGAAATCTTTATTGGTACATTACATATACACATCATGATTGCACTCCACAATGGGGAATTGTACCAGTATATGACACAACTTCATTCTCATTTTTTTTCCCATAGCCCTACCCACCCTACCACCTCATATATACATAAAATTTGTTTCCTTTCTTTTTGTTATAATCTATTATTTTTCCTCCTTTACCCTATTTCACTTTGAGTATTTTCTATTTCACAATATATAACATACAATTCTAGAACTCATTTACACCTTAATTTTCTCATCCCAGAGAAAAGATGCGATATGTGTCTATCTCTGACCTATTTATTTCACTTATGAGGATATCCTCAAGGTATGTCCATTTAAGTAGAAATGATTCAAACTTATCATTTTTTATGGCAGAGTAGTACTCCATTCTGTAGAAGAACCACAGCTTTTTTATCCAGTCTCCAGTGGATGGACACTTGGGTTGTTTCCAAGATTTAGCAATCACAAACTGAGCTGCTATAAACATGGGTGCACATATGTCACTGTGATAAGAGTCTTTTAATTCTTGTGTGTATATACCTAGCAGGGCAATGGCCGGGTCAAATGGGACCATCAATCCTAGCTTTTTGAGGATTCTCCAAACTGATCTCCACAGGGGTTGTACGAGTCTTCAGTCCCACCAACAGTGGAGAAGGGTTCCTTCTGCTCCACAGCCTCACCAACATTTGCCGTTGGCTGATTCTGAGATGGCAGCCATTCTATGTGGAGTGAGATGAAATCTCAATGTTCTTTTCATCTGCATCTCTTCAATAACTAATGATGTTGAGCATTTCTTCATATGCTTCTTAGCTGCTCTTACTTCTTCCTCTGAAAAATATCTGTTCATTTCAGATGCCCATTTTTGAATTCGGTCATTAAATTTGGGTGGGTTGATTTTTTTGAGCTCTTTATATATTCTAGATAATAGCCCTTTATCTGAGGAACAGCTGGTAAAGATTTTTTCCCACATTGTTGGTTGCCTGTTTGCACTGTTGGTGGTTTCCTTTGCTGTGCAGAAGCTTTTTAAAAGAATGAGGTCCCATTTGTTGATTTCCTTAGCCATTTCCTG
>PVIR01011375.1:0-36563 GCA_004026965.1 Petromus typicus
GTCTCTGTCTTGATAGACTTCTGCACCTCCATTTTCTTTGCAGCACTATTCATTCACAATAGCCAAGAAAACCTGTGTCCATCAACTGATGAATTATAAAGACAATGTATAACAGAATTCATTCAGCCATATAAAAGAATGAATTCTATCATTAGCGACAATATGGACTAGAGAACATCGTGTTAAAGGAAATAAGCCTACACAAAAAGACAAGGGTCACATGATATTACTCATATATGAAATTTAAAACTTGAAGCCATAAAAGCTGAGAACAGAATGGTGGTTATCAGAGTCTGAAGAGTATAGGTAGGAAGGGAGGGATTGGGAAAGGCTCATCAATGGGTACTAAATTGGAATTAAAGAGAAGTAAGACTTTCTGGTGTGTAACTGAAGAACAGCATGCCCATAGACACCAATAATGTACTGCACACCTCAAACATTATCAGAAATCATTTTAAGTTTTCACTTTGTGTTTAACCTGATTTTAACATTGTGCCATATATGAATTTATTGAAATATCACACTAACAATTTTTATGTTTTACTATCCCTTAAGAATAAATTTAATGGGCCAAGGATTTAAGCTCAGTGGTTCCTGTGTCTGCCTTGCAAGTGCAAGGGCCCGGGTTCAATTCCCCAGTAGCCACATATGATACTGGGCATGGAGACTCACACCAGCAGCAATCAGCACCACATACCACAGTGCCAGGCGTGTGGCTCACGCCTGTAATCCCAGCACTCGGGAGGCAGAGGCAGGAGGACTGCTGTGATGTGAGTTGGAGACTGAGCTCAGGGCCAGCCTAAACTACAAAAGTGAGACCTTGTCTCAAAAAAAAATATAAATAAATAAATAAATAAATAAATAATAAATTTAACAGTACAAAATGTTAATTTGAATTTTTCCTCTGAGTTAGCCAGGAATATGATTTTATTTGAAATTGAGTCAGTATGCAACTTCCAGGATATTTAGATTGGATTGTAAAGCTATATTTCATGTCATTATTTTTGACAATGTCATTTATTGAAATCACAAGTATTTCTCTTTCTTAAAAATAAAATTTTGAAATTTTTCAAGAAAATGTGAAAAATCTTTTAATATATGAAAATAAAATATTAAAAAGTACAAGCTCCCCCATAATTTCACTTCTCAAGAATAATTACATTGTATTGTTGATGTATCCTGAAATTTCTGTTTTAAAAATTCATATTATCTATGGAGATATGTCTTTTTTCCTTCACATTATGCCTAATTATTTTATAATTCTTTCTAAAAGATAGCAGCAATTTATATTCCAACCGTGAACATATAAATTAAGTAACAGTTAAAAATTCCTTAAATACCTGGTAAGTCAAGACTCCTAATTCCAAAATTAGTTCTCCTTAATAAACTAGAACTTATGCCAGAAAGCAACCAAATATTCTCGGTTCAAAGGCACATTCTTTTTTTGAACTGATTGCATGATGAAAATATTTAGAAAATAAAACATTTAATCAAGAATTCACACAATTTATGTTTCTGATATCCTCCAGCTATTTGAACAATGTAATCTAAAACATTCTGAATCAGAAGGACATAGTCCTACATCATCATTCCACAAATTAAAACACTAAATTGATAATTTTCTTAAAAAAAAAAAAACAAAAACAAAACAAAAAAAAGCTCTCTCCATGGACTCAATAAAAAGTAAAAATAATAATATAATGTTACCCTAGCAAGATTTAGGGAGGAATGATTCTTACTTTCTTTATAGGTATTTCATTAAAATAGTCCTTGTTATATCCAGAGAAAGGGAAGATTTTGTCGGAGCATGCAGCAAAAAAAAAAAAAAAAAAAAAAAAAAAAAAAAAAAAAAAAAAAAAAAAAAAAAAAAAAAAAAAAAAAAAAAAGCACCCAAATTATCTGTGACAGAAAAGAGGCTAGCTAGAACTTCAGAAAGTTAGCTATTTGGAAGGAAGCTGCCATTCGAATTTTGTGTCAGTCTCATTACCAGATTGCCTTCTCTCATAATAGAGGTGACAGTGTTAATGATATGGCCCAACAGGAAAGATCTTTTATAAGCAAAATATCCTACAGAAATGAATCAATGAAAAATAACTGACTTCCTTTTTGTAGTGTTTGAGTTCCTCACAAATTGCAGTGACATATATCACCACTTGCTTACTACAAAGTGGTGACAGAGTCTGAGTACTTAGGAAGAAATTAGACTTATTATGATGGGGCAGCAACAAATCCCAGAACTATATGCCATTGACAGTATGCACAGATTTCATTTGTCCTAACAGAGCTATTCCTCTCTTATTTACAATGCAAAAAGACACAGTGATGCACTGAAAAATTTAATGATATTAGCTGAAACCTAAGTTAGACTGCAGTCTTTTCAGTCTGTTATTTGGAACTGAATAGATTTTTTCCATCACAATAAAAATAATCTATCACAATAAAATTCTTCCACAGTCTATAAGTAATTAATGGGCATCTACTACATCTTCAGAGAGTTCTAGGCATTAGATGGGACATAGCTGGGGCACACTCAGAGATCTTAGTTAAATAGGCACTGGGAATACCATTTGGCAAGAAAAAATAAGCCAAAATAGAGAGGAAAATATAGCACTATCTGGAACATACAGGTCACAGGACATGGCAGTCTAACCTCCTTCTGGCCTGAACCACATCCAGGGACTCACAGTTACACTCCCTGGTTGTCTGGCTCCACAGACATGGCATGGTGAAAAAAAACTGACTGAGAGAATGCTCATATCATGGTGGCTAATAAGCAAAGAGAAAGGAGAGACTGGGAAGGGAGGTAAACCCTGCCTGTAATGGCCCCTACTGACCCACCTCCAATCAGCCCATCTTCTAGTAGCAAGTCAGTTGTGGTCCCTGGTAATCCAATTAACTACCAAACAAAGAATATTTGGGGATCATTTTAGACCCAAAATCATAACACCCATCCCTGGCTGCCAAAAATACTCATGTTCATATCTTTGTACAAAATTCATTTAGTCCATCTCTAAAAGTTGCCAAAATGCTTTACAGTTCATTGCTGAAAAGTCCAATTGCTATGTCTACTCTGAGACTCAATGCACACTGTTACCTGTGAATCTCTGTGAAACTGAAATGAAAATTAATCAACAGTTCTGATAGACAATGGTTTAGGGTAAACACTGCTATTCCAAAAGGAAAAAGAGGGACATGGAAATAAATGAGACCATGTAAAGCAAGTATTAAATCCCATAGCATCAGGCCCAGGACCCAAGGCAGGTTGTGCTGAGACGTGTGCTCCAAAGGGCTTAGATGTCCTGGCATTGTCACCTGCAACTCTCATAGCTACTCACTCAAGGGGCTTTGCTCACCATCACCAGCTTTCCTCTACAGTTGTTCCATGTTTTTGCTTCTCCAAATTTCCAAGATCTCCACTAAACTTTTAGTTTTGTTTTCACAACCTGACCTCTCAGGCCTTCTTTTGAAGTCTTGATAGAAACTTCTATGACCCATCAACTCATGCATTCTGTGTACACTTAAAACCAACAGCATATGGATGCCACAAATATCTACCACCAGCTCAACTCAGAGAAATTATAACTAAAATTCACACAATGATGTCAAAAGTTTATGATCTGCTGGGTGTGGTAACTCATGCCTGTAATCCTAGCAATCAGGAGGCAGAGGCAGGAGGATTGCTATGAGTTCAAAGCTACCCTGGGCTACATAGTGAGCTCAGGGTTAGCCTGAATTACAATGCAAGACCCTATCTAAAAAAAAAAAAAAGTTTATGATCTTGTGAGCCTGTACTACTTGTCCAGGACCTCATGTGGCCATGAGTTGAACCATCCTGATGCAGGGAATCTTCAAAAGGAAAGTTCCAGAAATCACTGATACATTTAAGGTTGGAATAATCATTAACACCTTGGTTTCTTTTTACTTTTAATAGTTTCTTTTTTAAGTTTTAGATACACAGTAGCTATTAATAATTGCCAGTAATAATAGCATACTATAAAATGTTACTATTACATAATGCATTAGTTTACACCAGTAAAAATAATCCTATCTCTAAGCATAGTATCTGCTATGTAATATTACATAGTATCTGCTAATATTTTAGTTGAACTAATTAAAGTGCTCTTTTCTGTATTAGAAATAGTCTAAGACTGGTAATTTCATATGGCCTTCACTTGTACAGCTTCCTTAGTTGAAGGAATTTTCAAAGTAATACTTTTTTTTTTTTTAAATAGGGACTCACTTTGTAGTTCAAATCTAGCCCTAAATTCACCTTATAGCCCAGGAAGGCCTCGAACTCACAGCAATCCTCCTGCTCCTGCCTCCAGAGTGCTGAGATTACAGGTGTGAGCCACCATGCCCAGAATTGTGATATGTAGAACTGGGGGGTTGAACTTGGGACCTTGTGCTTCCCAGGCAGATGCCAGAACCACTGAGCTAAATCCCTGGCACCTTAAAGTAACTCTTTTGGGCTATTACTTTATACTTTCCATTTTTGTTGTCTTTGGCTAGATCTTATGAGAAATACAAAATCAATAATTCTTAGCTGTAAGTTTACTCTTTTCCCTACATATCAGGATTTATATACATTTCATATTACATATGATTAGAAACTAAAAGAAAGAGATTTTTATCTAAACTGAATTTATTTCTTCTAAACAGTCAGTGGTCTCAAAGAAAATTCTTATACTTTCCGAATAGCTAAGAAACTTAGCCATTTATTCTATAAAACAATGCCAACATTGCTCCAGTTAAATAAGTGCTCTAGAATATGAAGACTTGGTGACTTGTTTAGTGTACATTAGGAGGAAGGTTCTCACTTCCTTAATGGATTGGCCAAGTACAGAGTTTTCACAGTTGCCAAACATGTGGAGATATAGGAAAGATGGTGCAGTCAGGAGAGCAGGGAAATGTTGCACTCTTTCCCAGAGATTTGGTCTTCTGTACCTCTTTATTAGATTGTTCATCTCTTGTAATATTGTATATTTAAGATTAACTAACATAAGTGTTTCCCTAAGTTCTGTGAGCCACTCACGGGTGGTCAGACCAGTGCAGAGGAGAATGAAAACCTCCAATTTTTAGGTCAAGTCACAAGCAGGGAGGGGCCAGACTTGCCACTGTGAGGCCCACAAAGAAAGGGGAGCAGTCTTGTGGAACTGAGCCCCCCTATGTGGGCTCTGGCTCTAACTCCAGGTGGATGGCACCAGAATGGAAATGAATTGTGGGGCACTTTCTTGGTGTCAGAGAAGTAGTCAGTGGAGGCATATTTTAAAGATTAAAAATATGGTGTTAATAGTTCAGCAGAGGAAAACCTTTGTTTTTCCATACTAAATAGTGCTCATGCATGATGATGCACAAGACCTTATTTATCTAGGAGATGGCACTGAAAAGACCCTCAATCCCCTCATTAAAAAGGAATCAGATATTCACTCCAAATAAATCCTGTGGACTCTTAGCAAATTTTTCTTATTCAAGGAAGGTTTGAGAATAACAGAGTGAGTATCAATTTTACTATTCCATTAAAACATCTCTTAATAAAGTTCACTAACATCTGAAGGAAACATTTCATTACAAATAATTTCAAAATACTCTCAAATACATATTTGACATAAGTATTTTTTTCTTAATTAACTGTTGCACTTTATGATCTTTATCATAGTTCATGAGCTCCTGGGAACCTACCCGACAAAAATCTAGCACAAAAGTATTACTTTCTAGAAATATACGGAATTAACAGCTGTTTAATTATCTTGAGTTAATTTCCCAACCATCCATTTGATATGACATTAATCTTTTCTCAATATCTTCTAAAGATTTTCTTTCCTACAGTGAATAATACATATAAGATATTCCAGTGCACATAGAGAAAAGCAGAAATGAAAAATTTCTTACTGATACAGAAGATGGATATTTTGGTAGTAATATCACATAGCGATTCATCAGCAGTGAACATCTGCTTCCTTTCATTATGATTTTCTTTTGCAAATTTGAATGGCCATATGACAGCATCATCATATACTGGAAATGCAAATGTTCAAGAAAAACTGTAACATTCCCTTAAAAGTATAGTCAAAATGAGTGTAAAATGTGATATATTAAAAATAATGAGGAAATATTAAGAATAAAGCTTTCAGAATGTATTACCAAAGTATATGATATGCATGATTATTTACAATCAATTTTGCATTCAATATTTTAATGATATCATGTTAAGGAAGCAAAATAATCAGTAAATCAATTTTGACTTTGAGAAGATGTGAAAGCTTCAAAGTATAATCCATTTGAGCAATGGAAAACTAATAATGCAAGAAAGAATTTTTCTATGTTTGCCAAAAGGATTACCAAAGTTATGCCCTCTTTCTGAAGCCACTTTGGGCATAATTTAAGAAACTTACTTGAAAACTATAGCCTTTTTATCTGAAACAATTACCTAAAGTGATTACATAGTTTTTATTGTTTATTTATTTGAAAGCTATTTCAGTACTGTACTTTGCAGTATGTTGTCATTCCCACTAAAGATGAGATTTGATAAATCACTCCTTTTACTCTGATTGGAGATTGTTAAATCTGATTTTTATCATGTACTTTCTACCTGTATTTCATGTTATATTTGATCCAAAGCAGTTTTCACCTAACATCTTCCATGCATCGTAAACTGTGTCTCTTGTTTCATGTGATTACTCTCCGGATGAACTGTTCCTACTATGGTGTTTTAAGATATGTCTCCAAGATTCAAGTTGGATTCTAATATCCAATTGTATGACTTATATCTAAATATCCCCCATAGCTTTGTGCACTAATAAGTGAGGTTCTTTAGGGTTGGCTGAATGCAGTGTGTCTGCTCTAAATTAAGTTTGCAGGTTGGTTTAGTAGTTCTAGATATGGCTAAATGAATTTACTGAATACAGAAGCCCCACTCTAGGTGGGGGTGGAATAATCCGAAAGACTTGTAACCTAAATGGGATAAAAGGGGAAGTCAGGTTGGCTGCTGGCTGCTTGCTGCCTCCTGCCTGCTCTGCCATGAACTGTTTTCTCCTCTGTGAAGCTCCTCTGCCATGCTGACCTGTCTTGAAACCAGCTGACTATGAATTGGAACCTTTATAAACTGTGAGCTGAAAGGAACCTCTCCCCTTTTAAGTTGTGGGTATCAGATGTTTTGTCTCTACAACAAGAAAAATAACTAAGATACTAGTGGAACTTTTACTAAAAGGTAAGGTATTCAGAAATTTAAATTATGAGTATTCCACATTCATAAATGAAATAAATACTCTTCAAAAGTTGGAAGAGGGCCGGGCAGTTAGCTCAGTGGTTCCTGTCCCTGTCTTGCAAGCACAAGGACCTAGGTTCAATCCCCAGTAACCACATACTACACTGGGTGTGGAGACTCACCCCAGCAGCAACCAGTACCACATACCACAGTGCCAGGCGTGGTGGCTCATGCTTGTAATCCCAGCACTTGGGAGGCAGAGGCAGGAGGATTGCTGTGATATGAGTTCGAGACTGAGCTCAGGGCCAGCCTGAACCACAAAGTGAGACCCTATCTCAAAAAAAAATTTGGAAGAAACACAGTTTTTCATTTGCATATCTTGTCTTTTGTGTTCTGAGGAGACAGCTCACCCTCTCCTGAGGAGACAGCAGTAAAGAACACAGAGACAGCCCTCATCAGACACCAAACCTGCCACCACCCTGATATTTGCTTCCCAGCCTTTGAGCTTTCATGCTACTTTGAACCTTTCTAAGCCATACATATTTTTATGCTCATGACATGTTACAGTTAACTGAGCAGTTTTCTTAGATCCATTGCCCATTACATCCATTATGGATTCACTGTTTTATTCGGTATATTCAACAGCTAATGAGTATCTTCTATGCATAGATTTTGGGCACCTTGTTATATGGCAGTGAAGCAGAAGATGTCATTACCTTATCCTCATAAAATTTGCCCAAATGCATACATGCCTCACTCTGTTTTCTTAACCTTCATATCTAGTACAATACTGTGCATGTAAATATTTATATAACTAAATTTTTCAATGATTGTTAATGACACTAAAAAATAATAATATAATTTATAATATTGAATATTGAAGGAGAAGTTCAAGTCTGGTTGGGTCAAGTATGCCATATGTATGTCTTCTAGCTTGGAGACACCCAAAGGAATTCAAGCATGCTCATTCCAATGTGTAGAAACTGACCTACAGCCGCTTGGGGGCCCCCTTCCTCCTTTAGTCATGACTCCTTTGCTTGTCCAAAAGTTAGCCATAAAAGGTAAAAAACTTGTGCCCCATCAACCAACTACAGCCCTATTGCCCCTATGCACTCATAGCCATGCCCACTATCCTTGTTCTATATAAGCCTGTGTACCCCTCCATAAAGACGGAAGTGTTCACCGAGACCTCCCTGGAGTCTGCGTGGTGACTGTACACTCACTCTCCCAGTCTGGGCCTCTGAACCTGATCCTTGGCCACATACCACCCCAACATCGAGAATGACTACAGTATACTATGCAAAACTATTAATACCAGATGGGAAGTCAATTGTACAAAAAATTGATGTGGTAAAACATTTTCTTTTAACTTTGAGGATGCTGCCAAATGTGGAAACTTAATGTCACTCAGGCAGATTTAAAAAATAATTTTTCATGCTTGTCCTATCCTGGAGGCAAGATCAAACTTAATTAACATCATTAGAGATTCTTTAAACAAATTAAATTCTAGAAAGCACTTTCTAGTTGCATTATATGCTGTGATTTAAAAAAAAAAGAGGAGAATAAGCTAAATTTAAAGTATTCTTATCCCCAGCAATTTTGTTTTCAAATAATTTACACAGATATGTATTTCATAAAGTTATTTTCCATATATATACACATAAAATTAAAGTGTAATAAAGACAAAATACCAAAGTTAAATTAGAGAATAATTGAAATTCTTCAGTGTTTTCTCCTATAATTTGAATATAATAATATACTTGGGATTTATTTCAGAAAGCCTCCAAAACAAAATATTTTAATTTCTTGAATTCCTTTGTCAACTATATTATCTATATTGTTCAGGTCAAGGAAATAAAAAATATCAATAGAAAAGTGCCTCCTAAGATCACTTCACAAATACAGTGAGAAATGGTTTTGTATTCACCTCTATTAAAAGATATAATTTTCATATAAAGTGCAAAATGTCTATTGAGAAAAGTAGTTTTCATCTCATTAACCAAAAATATTTTAAATTAGATCATATTTCCCTTTCTGTCTGTCGCTCTCTCCCTCTGCATGTGCATGTGTGTGTATATTTTGCTCTCACACATTATCACCATCAACATATTAAGAAGTACTTCAAAAATCCTAAATAGAGACCTTTGCACCCTACAACTTGAATCAATCTGTCATCAAATACTGGGACTATTTTGCTCAAAACACAGCTATGTGTATATCAGCTCATATACATTTATATCAGCTCCTCTAATCTCTGGCTAAGAATATTTTTCTAAGCTACATTTGTCACTACCTTATCACTGGGACAAAATACTCAACATCTACAATTCACTGTAAGAAGGGTTTATTTTGGCTCACTAATTCAGTGGAATCAGTCCCTGGTTGGCTAATGGCAAGACAGAAATGGCACAACAGAACAGAATGACAGAGGAACACTGTTCACAACATGACAGCTAGTAAGCAGAGAGAGAGGAGCCAGGGACAAGAATATACCCTTCCCAGTTATGCACCCATTGACCTGCCTCCTTGATGACGTTCCACTCCATAACATCACATTCACCCATGAACTCACTCGTGCCCCTATGACCCAAACACCTTCCAATCATGAGAGTTTCTGTGAACATGTTAGATATAAGTCATAACATAAGTTTAATTGCCCCTTTATTGTATATAAAGTACTAACCAGAGCCCATTGTTTTAAACTAATATACACGAAGGGATGGGGAAACTGAAATGTCTTTAATTATCTATTGACATTTTTGTAAAATAGTAAATGTTTCTAAAATTTGAAGTAAAAACTTGGCATTTTCAAGTGAAATAAAGACAATAACACTCATTAAATAAAGACAAAGAATGGTTGGGAAATATCTATTGAATTTATTTTTTGTAAATAATATTTATGCTAAAAGTACATTCAGTGGTTTCAAGTAGAGAGTAAGGTAAAGTCTGTTTTAGATTCTGTGTGTGTGTGTGTGTGTTTGTGTGTACATAGATGCTACAGGTATGGTGACTTTATTACACTTTTTTAGTGTATATTTGTAATTCATATAAGTGTATTCATCATTGGATATTGATGTATAAACAATTGCTTCTTTATTCTTTTTGCTTCCCCTTCCCTTACCACCCCTGATCATCCCTAGATCCTCCTTCCTCTCTTCTAAAAATTTTAATTACTACTACATGTTTCTGATACAAAATGATTACTTTCACTGTGCATGTTTGACACATATCTTACATAGCTTAGTCTTTTTTACACACCCTGTCCATCTGCTCCTTCTCCCTTCACCATCTTTTGGGCCCACTCACATTTGCAGTAGAACTATTATCTATCTTTTATTTTGCTCTTTATATTATTTATACTTTGGATTTCTCACATAGGAAAAACCACACAGTATTTAAGCTTATGTGTTTGATTTATTTCACTTAACATTACAGTTTCAGAGTGTGTCTGTTATCCTACAAATGAATCAGATCTAGCCATCTTCATACAGAGTACTCCACTGTGAATATTAAAAAAAAAAACACACACACACACACATTTTCTTTACCCATTCATCTGTTGGCGGATATACAGTCTGCTTCCAAGATGTAGCTATTATTAATTGTGCTGCTATAAACATAGATATGCATGTATCAATATTGTATGATACTTTTATTCTTTTGGGAAGACATCCATTAAATACCTGGATCAAATGGAATTCCTAGCTTTAGTTTTGTGAAAAATCTCCAAACTGATTTCCAAAGTGGTTGTACTAGTTCACATTGCTGCCAACAATGTAGAAAGGTTTCCTTTCCACCACCACTTCGCCAGCATTTCTCATTATTTGGTTTCTTCATAATAGCCATTCTTCAGAAGTAAAATGAAATCTCAGTATTGTTTTAATTGGCATTTCTCTAATGATGCAATACTCATCATTTTTTAAAAGTATATATGGGTTTTGGATTTTCTTCTTGTACTTTCTTCTCCTGTATTTCTTCTCCTTCTGTCTATTGATTTATTCATTTTTAACTTGGGTTTTTGATTTTGAGTGATTTGATATTTTTGAGTTCTTCGTATGTTCTAGATGTGATTCTTCTGTCCAAGGAATAACTGAAAACTTCTATTCTTATTTTACAGGTTGTCTGCTTACTCCGCTGATTGTTTCCTTTGTTGTGCAGATTTTAATTTTCTATATTTCCATATAGCATATTTCCATATTTACTATATTGTTATTTCCTGAGCAATTGGTATTGTTTAAAATACATTTACCTGCATCTACAACCTCAAGAGTTCTATCTATTTTACATTCTAGGAGATTAAGTGTTTCTGTTCTGGTGTTTATATTTTTTATATATTCTGGCTTTAATTTAGTACACAGTGATAGACATGGGCCTAGATATAATCTTATGCCTGTGTCTAGCCAACTCTCTCCACAATATTTACTAAAAAGACTATCTTATGTTCAGTACATATTTTTAGCTCTTGTCAAAGATCAAGTGGCTGAATGCGTCTGAGGTTGTTTCTGTGTTTTCTGTTCTGTTTCATTGATCCATCTTTCTATTATGGGATCTTTGTCTGGGTTTTGTTGTTGTTATTGTTATTTTGGTTTTTTGTTGTGTTGTTTTATCTTTATGAGTGCCATGTTGTGTCACTTGAAGTTAGTAACATAATTTGAAATCTGGGATTATGAACCTTTGTGCTTTGCTTTTATTAGGATTGATTTTACTATTTTGGATCTCTTTTGGTTCCATATGAATTTTAGAAATGGTTTTTGAGTTCTGTGAGAAATAGTATTGTTATTTTGATTGGAAGTGCTTTAAAATCTATATATCAGTTTGGGGATTATGATCATTTTGACATTCACTGTGCCCGTAAATGAGTAGGAGACTTCTTCCCTTTTTCTGATATCCTTTTAAGTCTTTGTTTTTAAGAGTTCTATAATTTTCATATAAACATCTTAGACATCTTTGGTTAGGTTGATTTCTAAGTGTTTACTCTTTCTTGATGCCATCAAAAATGTTATTGTTTATTAATTTCTCAGCAACACCTCAAAATATCCTTTCTGCTACTGAGTAGCTTTCACATCAGATAATTTTCTCCTCAAATAGTTCTTCTGGTAGTGTTATACATTTTCATGTGAAGTTTGTTTGTTTGTTTTGTTCCTGTCCCACCTCATGTGAAGTTTTGTATTGAGATTACTATACTTTCTCTATAAAGACCCCCTAGTTTATATTTTAGGCTTTGTGGGTGACTTACATTCTCCATTGCATATACTTTAGTGTTTTCAAAACTTTTTAAAAAGTAAAAAGCATTTTTAGTCCCTGGGTCATTCAAGAACAAGATTGAGGCTAAATTTGGTCCTTGGACATAGTGTGCCAAGTTGTCCTTTGCGTTATCAATAGCTGAGTTTCAAGTTGTATAAGTGAAGTAAATGTGTAACAAATAGAAACCTCTACTTTATGGTTTTGAAATGGACTAAAATCAGCAGATCTGCTGCTGTCTTGGGAGGAGTTTCTAACTTCCATTTCTGCCATGAGCTCCACTTTAGATAAGAGTTATCAAACTTTATTGACATGTTATATCATGTTCAGGAACCAGTAGAAGTTTAACCTGTAAAGGTTTCCAAATGATCTTTGGAAATCTCTCTCTGCTAACTCTTACACATGCATGTGCGCGCGCGCGCGCGCGCGCGCGCACACACACACACACACACACACACACCTACCTTTCTCTATCTAGTAAATGCAAAGTACTTGAGTGAAAATTGTCTTCCACATCTGAGGAAAAAGAGCCATCTGAACTTGGTGATTGTATCCAGCAATGGTTAACCTTTTAGAACCTTCATTAATAGCATACAGCTGCTGAGGCATGAGGGTCAGTGGTTCACTATCACTAGTTTATGCCATGTCTTTCTACATCTATCATTTGTGTCCTACAACAACCCACCATGTTTTCTTTCATTTGTCCAGATTTTTTGGACAGTTAGAAATTTTTCTTCCTAATCTAACAAATTTGTGTTAAGTACCTAATATGATGACCCTAAGCTTCCCAATTTTAACATGGATGTAAATCATCCTGAGATGTCATTAAACTGCAGAACATAATTCATTCAGTTTGGCCTGAGACTGTACAATGTTATGGAGCATTAATGATGATGGTAAAGGTTCTGTGAGTTGTATTTTGGGAAACAAGTTAATGCAGAAATAAGGTAAGTAGAAAGAGGTTATAACCAAAGGGCTACTGGGAGGAAGTATGCTTTTAAAGCAAATAAATGTAGACTCATATTTTAGATTTGGGAAAGACTTCCTAGAAATTATAAGAACAGAAACTTGAATCAGAAAAAGTAGAGTTATGCAGATAAAAGGAGTAAGTAAAGGAGAAGAAAAATTGATGAGTTGGAATTCGAGGCAGAGGGGTCTCTGCAAAGTAATGTCCAGTGGCCACTTGAAAAAAATATGGAAAATCAGGAAAACAAACAATACAGAAAGAAAAAGAAAGGAATATTTAATGGGAAAGAAAACAACAGTGGTTTTGTTTACAAGAGTTTTAAAGGCTCCATAACATTTAAAATAAAATTATACTTGGTGATCATGGCGAGAACTATTTCAGTAGTTATATGAAGACAAAATTGAAGTACAGCAGTGTCATACAGCTTTTCTCTCCAAAGGGTCTTATGTTGTAGGCTTAGATACCATAGCAATGATACTGAGAGGTCAGAAACTGGATCCTTTGGAAAGTAATTGGATGACGACAGCTCTGACCTTATTGATGAATTATCACTTAATGAGTAAACAATTTGACAGGCTATCCACAAGTGAAGGAAACTTAGGAAATAAGAGTTAGTTGAAGGGCCAGGGGTTTAGCTCAGTGGTTCCAGCACCTGTCTTGCAATCGCAAGGACCCGGGTTCGATCTCCAGTAACCACATACAATACTGGGCGTGGAGACTCAGCCCAGCAGCAATCAGTACCACACACCACAGTGCCGGGCGTGGTAGCTCACGCCTGTAATCCCAGCACTCGGGAGGCAGAGGCAGGAGGATTGCTGTGATGTGAGTTGGAGGCTGAGCTCAGGGCCAGCTTAAACTACAAAGCAAGACCCTGTCTCAAAAAAAAAAAAAAAAAAAGAGTTAGTTGAAGGGATGAGTTTCTTGGAAGCATGGCATGGAGGACTTTATCTTATCTTCTCCCACTTCCCCTTCACCTTCCATCAGGTGAATCACTTTCCTCTACCATCCCCACCATATATTTCCCACCATGATATTTCTGCCTCAACATGAGGAAGAAGCAATGGGACCAAGTGACCAGGACTTGGACCTCTGAAACCATAAGCCAAAATAAAGTTTTTACCCTTTAAGATATTCTCTCAGATATTTTGTCACAGAAAGAGAAAGCTCATCTCACAAGCAAAATTAGAATATTTGTGAGTTTGCTTAGATTCATTTGGGAAAAAGAAAGTAGGGAGAAACTAAAGACAGAGAGGAAGAAGCAAAACTAGTAAAATATGTTCCCTGTATGTCTTAGTCATTTTCTTCAATGCTGAGACATAATACCTGATACCCACAACTTTAAAAAGAAGAGATTTATCTTGGTCACATTCAGTCCTTACAGTCAGCCATCTTGAAACAGATGTTGAGTGGTAAAAGAGTCTAGCAAAAGAAAGCTTCTCACAGTATAGGATCCAGGGAACAGAGTCTAAAGAAGAGTCAGGAAGAGGGATACATTTTTCTGGCAACACCTAAGTCATTGGCCATGTCAGCATTTAGGAGGACAATTAGGTATAGACCACTACATTCTGCCCTTGGCCTCTAAAAGACTCATGTACATTTTTTATCTAAATTGCATTTAGTCAAGGTCTGACAGGGGCCAAAGTTCCATAGTTCCAGAAATGCTGAACAGTTTTAGACCCAAGTCTCCTCTGAGAGTAAAAGTAAATTCTTAAGTCATGAGTCTCTGTAAAAAAAAAAAAAAAAAAATCTAAAGAAAGTTAAATATTTCTACCATACTATGGCAAAGGAGAAACATTTCTATTCTAAATAAGAGATAGAAAGGAATGGGGTCAAAGCAAGACCAAAACCCATCAAGACAAACATTAATCCTGTAGTTCCATGTCCAGGACCCCGACAAGTTGTGGCAGTGAGATCTGAATTCCACGGCACTGGGTGGAATTACTTCTGTGGTATCGCCAGTGATGCTGGCCGTTCTGGTTTTTCTCTTGAGGTAGCTCAGCTCATTTCTTGTGGCTTTCCTCAGCAGTTGTTCCATGTCCCTGGCTTCTTCACTTCCCACGGTCTTCATTGCACTTCTGCTGCACTCCCGTAGCTTCACGAACTGCTTTCTCAAGGGCTCACTGCTGGTTTTCCAGGCCTTCTGGAAGCAGGATGAAGGCTCCCCTGACGCCGGGAATCTCGCATTCTGAAGCTCCATATGGATGGTCCCAAGGTCTATTGCCTGCTCAAAAAGTGTCCAGGCCTTCCTGAATCACAGCTGTGGTGCCCTTTGAGTACCTGATTTATTAAATACAGTGAATAGAATTCCAGGAAACCAATTTCCTTGGTGGCCTCCTGCAGAAGCATGCTGTGCAGCTCTCTTCTCAAAGCAGTTTTCATTTTTCTTGATTCTGAGAAGGCTGAGGACTTCTGGATTCTTCCCATTCCCTCAAGGCTATCTTTTTTATTGTCCATACCCAAAGTACTTGACTTCTTTTTAAAGTTAATCTTTTTAGCCACCATGCTTCCCTCTTCTCCATCTCTGTCAGTCCCTACTTTACCAGAGCTTAGACAAAATCAAAACTTTTTAAATAAGTCAGTTGTGCTGTTTGCTTTTGACCTATAGCTAAAATTCTTCATTAGTACAACGCCACAGTTTGAGTGTTGAGCTACTTTGAAATTTCCTCCGTTGAATTAATCTTGCTCTCTCACAAAGTCTCAGTACTGAAGTAAAATGTAGATGAGTTTTCTGCCAGATACTAACACATATGTCCCAGAGACCAACTGCCAGAGGGGTCTGTGTTAATTTTTTCTTGTTGCTGAGACAAAATGCCCAACACCCAGAGTTAAAAGGGAAGGGGCTTAGTTGGCTTATAGTTCTCAGAGGTTTCAGTCTGTAATCTGCTGACTTCGATGCAACGATGGCAAACAACCACATACAAGGTAGCAAAGGTAATGAGAGAGTGATTAACACCATCTTTCTGCCCCTTTTATCTTACTTAGATTACAGGGATTACGGCCATACCAAACTAATGACTCACATGTAGTGGTTTAGTAATCACATGACCTTAACCCCAGCATCAACCATTCCAGACTCAACTATCTGTGAAAAAACAAATTACCATGCATTTGCAGAAGGTTTTGGGGGTGGGAGGCCATCTAAACACCAACCATATCAGAGTCCTCATGTGCAGCTAAAATCCCTGAGCTTGGCCTTTATGGTCTGTATTTTTATGGGCATTCTTGCCTTCTAGCCAGAATATCTCATCAAGTTCCGCTTGCAAAAGTCTAAGGCTGCTCTTGTAGTGGGCATCTCCAAGCCTTTCCAAACTCCTCATGTAAACCAGTTCCAAGGTTTCTCAACCACAGGTGAGGTAGTGTCGCAGCAACAACTGCGCTTCTCTGGTATATGAATGCATGAGGTGGAGGGGAGGGCACATCTAGATATAAACTACAATATACCCAAGCACATACACACACGTATTAGTTTTCTAGGTTCAGAACTTTTCACTGACCTGTTTAGTTTATAATTATTATAGTCAGAGCTGTGTAAATGTCTTCTAGAATGATCGCTGACAGCCATAAACCTAAGGATATGAAGTATTCCCAAATATTCTTAACATTTTGATAGTCACACTTCTTATGTGCAGAATCTATGTGTTACCATTAATTTATTGATAGTTGATAGTAGAATTTCTATCAATCACACCCAATACTAAAATACCAAAGGTTACACCTTTGATTCAAAAGCAGATATGGCAAGGATCTAATAAAATCAAAGATATGTATGTGAATTTTCTTTCCGAGAGTGGAAAGCCTGGAGCTTGACTGCTGTTCACAAACGCTGTTATAATGCTTAACACAGAATAAAAATCTTTCTAATGTAGAATCATTTTGAAGAAATTAAATGAAGGAATAATAAGATTTCCTCCTCTACTTGTATTAGCAGAAAAAGTATGGCAAGACAGGGATAGGAAGAATGTCAGTACAGCTTAACATCCAAACAGTTTTAGGAAAGTACCGTGACACATTGCTTATGAACGTGGTTCCTGGTGACACCAACCTGACTGCTTCCATGTAGGCGAATTAACCTCTCTGTCAATTTCTTCCTATGTAAAGTAGAAATATTAATCATGCTTACTTCATAGAATTGCAGCAAAGATTAAGTGCGACATTCTTTTTGCAGTAGCCTAGAAGCCTCCCTGGTGAGGAGGTATATTTTATAACTGATATTCAGAATTGTCCATGGGCCTGGTAATAAAATAGTGCTGACTTTCACTTAATTTTATAATTGTTCTTAAACAGATAAATCATACTCTTGTTGGTTCCACCTAGAGCAGACCATTCAATTATACTTTTAAACAAAGAGTTTATGTAGAAAAGATGCCTTTTTTTGGAGGGAAAATTATGTAGGATTCATTTTTAGAGTAATTTACCTCTGTTTAGAGAAATACTAATTTACATATAAATACTATATACAAGATAATTATAAAATTATACTCCATGAAGTTAATACTACATGAAACAGTACAAGGGTTTTATGTTGTTGTCATTTAATTGTTGCTGTTGTTGTTGTTAAAAGAATGAGAGCAAGTTCACTAATTGACCGGAATATAAAGAGCTGAATGAGCACATTGCTAATGGAGAAATCAGATATTTTTCAGATTGCCAGTGTTACTTCCCATCTGATCTTCATCTGTTGTCCACCAAAATGCATCACTAGCAATTAGTAAAAGAATAAAGGACAATATTCTTAAGCATAAGAATGTTATATTATGTAAAACAAAGGAATGCAGAGGAAGAAGGAGAAAAGAGAAATGACTGCACTCCCTTTGTAAGGAGGGGAGGGACCACACTGAGTTTTCTGGTCTGCCAGAACAGAGTTCTGGGTGAAGAGAAATGTTCCATTTTAGCAGACATTTTCTGTCTGCTGTTGTATCTTCATTCTTCATTTCCAGGTATCCTGTTCAGAATCTCTCCTGCCCCATGACAAACTCTGTTGCTCACAATAAATAGACTTTTATCAATTTCCTGAGTGGTCTGTACCTTTTAATCTTAAACTTCAACACAAAGTGCCCTTCCTCTATGAAGTTAATATGTTCAGTCTTTCTCAAATCTTACTCATTTCTTGGTCATAGAGAACACCGGGGCTCCTCAGGGCCCCTGCGTTGAAGAGCCAATAAGGAGCCCTAGGATGGGCAGAGAAGGAAATGACCTCACTCCATTAAATCATAACTAAAGGGGTTGCTTTTGTACTTTAATGAAATGAACAACAAAATCTACAGTTAAATTCTTAGAAGAATTAAGAAAATAATAAGATAACACATTTTAAGGATACATTTTTGGAAGTTATATTTTATATGGTTAAGTTGCTTTCCTTAATATTAAGTATGTTGTGTGCTCGCTTCGGCAGCACATATACTAAAATATTGTGTTGTTATGGTACTGAATTGAGTATGTTTACTCCTAAACTACTAAGCATCCAGTGCTCTCATTTCTTGAAGACTCATTGATTTCTCACTGTGTGTCAGGTTTACTGTTACCTGTGCACAGTTAGAAAGCTTTTCATACAAAAGTTCGGGGCAGTCAATACTTTCAACTTTGCATTTCACACCCGGGAATTTCATGAATTGGAGGACACAGAGATAGCAAAAGCAAGTAGGTGAGTACAGTCATTTCTACTCTGCTTCCAACAAAGGGAAGCGGAGCGCTCCCTTCAGACTGTGAAATCAGGATTCAGGACCTGATTCATAGACATTGGCCTCAGAAAAGCTATAAACTAAACCTCAAGGAAAAGAAAATGAAATGTCTCCTTCCTGTCTCTTCCTCTCTTTCCCTATGCTTCTTTCCTCTTCCTTCTTTCTCTCCAATTTCTTTCCTCTCTCTTCCTCTCACTTCAATAACATACACAGATACTTGCTTCTTCTACTAAAAATAAATTTGTCTAGTTTAACAAGTTTAACACCCAAAACATAACACTGTTTGTCTAAAGGAACTTGTGAATAGCTATGCTTTGCTCTTAATTTTTTCAACATGTGTTTTCCTGATATATCTATTGTTTCTGAAATCTATAATTAGCAAAACATAAACCCACTATTTTTATTTTCCATCTGCCAGATGCCAAGTTGTCCCTCAAGACTCTCAAAGAACAGAAGCTAACGTGGCTCTTTTTATTTGTATTCTTGTTTACCAGCATGGGAGAGGGTGACAGTGGAAAGGAAAAGCCACAGCTTAGGGAAAATGGTTTGGTTTCTCTGATGTTACTGGGCTGTGCTAAGGCAAAATGTAGAGCTACCATTGTGGTTCATAACGTGGTGGCTAATTCTTCTTTCAATTTTTCAGAATCCACTATGATGAATTTAAATAGTATTATCCTTTCATCACTGAAGCAAACTCACCTGAACCTCAGCTAAACTCAGGTTTCAAATGAGATCACTTTCAAGTGGAATATCTACTTTCAGTAATTAGCATTCTCTTTACCAAAAAAAAAAAAAAGATTTAGACACAAAGAAAAAATACTTCCCTGCAAGATTTATTAATGAAGCAAATGTACAGTTTTGAAGTACACATAGAGCTGATGAGAATTTAAGACAGGGGAGGAAATGACCTCATTTTCCATTCTGGCAATCCTATGTTGTAGCACGTTAGCTAACCATTTGATTTTTCTATTACCTCACATATTTAGGATATTCTTGTCCTTACAACCTAGGACAAGAATGTTATGAAAGGAAGTAAATTATTTTTAAAAGCCATTCCCATTAGTCAAAGAAAATAATATTAAAATGCAAATCCAATCTGCCCTTGATTAACCCTTCTACCGTCTTCATCTTTATGAATGGGTTGCTCTTTTCTCTAGCAAAGGCTGGAGAAAGCAATCAACATAGGTTGACATACATAAGAACATGAGCCATTTCACAGAAGACACTACCTTCCAGACTTGATTTCTTAGTGAAGTCCACAGATATACAACGCCTAAGAAATTTTAAAACTCATGCATTTGATATAATTACTTTTATATATAAAGTATTCTCTTTTCTTTGTATGAGAATTTTTTATATTACTTCTGGAACCTCATTTTATTATGTTTTTACACAATAAAAAAAATCCTACCAGTCTTTATAACTCTCACCCAATTAATGAGTCTATTGGAATACTAGATGTTCCTTTCATAATTATGGATTAATCATTTGCCTAAATTATAACTTAGCTCACTCTAACATCTTGTTGACAAGGAAGTCCCATTACCTAGCCAAGTAGCTCAAGTGCTTTCTCAGACCAGTCTCACATGTCTTACCTCCCCCCTTTGGTTAAACTCTCACCGTGCTGTTTGACTTCTTCATTTTCATAAGGAAGAAGATTAACGCTATGTGTTTCATTTATTCAACAAATGTTTCTGAGTGCTTACTTACAGTCAGGTACTCCTGCATGTTCAATGTATCATGTAATGAGTAAGAGGATAAAAATGTATTCCGTGAAAAGCTTATGTTCTTTTAGTAGGAGACAGAATATAAACATTAAAAAGAGTAAATGACCAAATTATATAGCATGACAGAAGTAACAAATATTGGTAAGAGGATGTAGATTGATAAAAGGGGGAAAGGGCATGGTTCACAATAAGCTGGCTGAAAAAAATGATACTGGAGGAAAAGCACAGTCTATAATTTGTGGGGTCCCCTGAGGCTAAACAACACGGACTCCATCAAGGAAGTGCAAGGCAGCAAGTAAACAGCTAAACAGCGGGGCCCTCTGGGCCACAGTGATTAAAGGAAAACAAATAGACAGAGACTACCCCCTATGGGGCTGGTTTGGGGAGGTTGAAAACAAGGAAGTGGGGCTGTATATAAGGGCTGAGAGCGCTGGCAATAAAGGCTTCTCCACCATTTCGTCTCCGCGTGATGACCCCCGCCCGTGGTTCGATGCCAGATGAGTAGCCCTCGGAACGGGACCCGACAATAATTACTCTTCACTTTACTATTTCTTAAAATATTACACCTAGATTCTCTAAGTAAGCACGCGTAGTCTCTAACAGCTAAAATTCATGCAATTCCCACCTTCAGTCCATTCATTTTTCACTTGATCTTGCCCTCTACAAAAGAAGACAGCTTTAGTTCTTAAGTGAGTCACTTCTGAAACAGGAATTAATCAGGTACATTATTATTTTTATAATCCATGCTTGCAATATGTACTTTATTGCCATGTCTGATATAGAGGAGAAAATAACACCTTCTTTGGTTATCCTACGTATAAATTACCTGAAAGCCTGTTAAGGTGTCCCCATGTCATACCTCAAGATACCCTTGCATGAGAATTGCCTTCAGCAATTTTTTTTTTACTTCCCACTAAAACTTTTATTAATGAGAAAAATAAACCATAAAATATTTAAGCCACTAGATTTTTGTTTCCCTTTATGGAGTTTTCTGGTACAATGTTAGATATACCTTGTGACCACATTCATCATTGAGAATTTGTACCTATGCATTATGTATCTTGATTCTTATTTTTTTTCCTGTTCTTCTGCTATCTTGGCAACTGACAATTTCCATATCCATACGCTTTGTTTCCATTGTTTCCTTTTGATCATCAAAATTTTTCTTTCCATTCTTTGTTTTCCCCTACCCTCACCCAGTTCACTTTGAACATTTTCTTCCCATTTCACAGCAATTATCATACATTTTGGACATTTACACCTTCAGTTTCTCATACTAGAGAAATGATATAGCATTTACACATCTGTGTCCTATGTATTCTACTTATGAATATATCCTCAAGAAACATTCACTTAGGTATAAATGTCTCTAATTTATCATTCTTTATGGCTGAGTAAAACTCCATTTTATATAAACAAAAAAAAGCAACTTATCCAGTGTCCAGTTAATGGGCATTTGGGCTTTTTTCAAGATTTAGCTATCGCAAACTGAGCTGCTATGAACATGGGTGCACAAATGTCACTGTGATATAAATCTGTTAGTTCTTTCATGTACAGACCTACAAAGGGAATAGCTAGTTTAAATGGACATTCTAATCCTAGTTTTTTAAGGACTCTCCACACTGATTTCCACAGAAATTGCAGCAGTCAACTTTTCCATCAACAATAAAGAAGGATCCTTTCTCCTCACAGCCCCATCAGCATTTGCTCTTTGTTGATTTCTTGATAACAGCCATGCTTTTGTAGTGAAATCTGTGTTGTTTTCATTTGGATTTCTCAAAAGACCCATGATATTAAACATTTTTTCATTTATTTCTTAGCTGCTTTTACTACTTCATCTAAAAAATGGCTATTCATTTCCAATACCCATTATTGAATCAAGTTTTTAAATTTGGGGGTCTGATTTTTTAAAATTCTTTATGTATTCTAAATAATAGTGATTTGTCTGAGAAACAGCTGGTAAAATTTTTTTTTCCAGATTGTAGTTTATCTTTTTCCTATTTCATGGTTTCTCTTGTTGTGCAGAAACTTTTTAATGAGATGACATTCTTTGTGCTAGTTCCCAAGCTAATGAGCTTTGGGTCATAGAGTCTTTTTCTACACCAATCTCTCTAAGAGTTTCACCTAACCTATCTTTCAGCAGGTTCTGTTTTAATATTTAAGTCTCTAATTGAAGAGGATATTAGAAAATGGAAAGATATCCCTTGTTCCTGGGAAGAAGAATCAGTATTGTCGAAATGGCCGTAGTCTGACAACTACTATATTGATTCAATGCAATCCCGTTGAAATCCCAGCAGTATATTTGATAGAACTAGAAAGTAATCCAAAAATTCATCTAGAACCAAAAGAGACCTAGAATAGCAAAAGCAATATCATTGCTATTTGCTATTTGCAGCAAAGACATGGCATGCGATATCACAATCTCCAACTTGAAACTATACTACAAGGCCACTCTGAAAAAAACAGCATGGTCCTGGAAAAGAAATAGACCTGAGGATCAGGAGAATAGATTAGAAGATGCCAGGGATTTAGCTCAGTGGTTCTGGTGCCTGTCTTGCAAGCGCAAGGACTCAGGTTTGATCCCTGGTAACCACATACCATACTGGGCGTAGAGACTCACCCCAGCAGCAACCAGTACCACATACCACAGTGCCGGGCATGGTGGCTCACACCTGTAATCCCAGCACTCAGGAGGCAGAGGCAGGAGGATTGCTGTGATGTGAGTTTGAGGCTGAACTCCAAAGCAAGACCCTGTCTCAAAAAACCTTAAAAAAAAAAAAAGATGCGGAAACAACTCCAGACATACAAAGCCACCTAATCTTTGACAAAGGAGCCAAACACCCTTAAGGAAGGAAAGATGGCCTCTTTAATAAATGGTACTGGAAAAATTGGGTTTCAGTCTGCAAAAGATTAAAGCTAGACCTAAGTCTTTCACTGTGTTCTAAACTAAAATCAAAGTGGGTTAGGAGCTCTTATTAACTCACAAAAGAATGGACAATGACAGCAGAGTTTCTGAATCAATGTCTGTGGTGGAGCCCAAGAGTCCACATTTCTAATTTTTCCAGTGATGCTGAGAACACAGAGAACCATTATTTCACATCAATGTCAGTAAAATCGTAACTTTCCCATTAAAAATGTAAAATGCTTAATGAAATCAGCATTCACAAATCTATGCAACTGAAGGAACTAAGATTTAATATTTATTTTAATTGTTGTATCAATCAATAAAAAATAAAGGAAACTATATATTTTCCTAACTCTTCTATATGCCAAACCAAATAAAACAAATTCCCTGTTTTCTAACAATGCTACATTTGCCTAAAGATTACACCATAGTCCTAAGCTTATAGAGTACATTTCTAAGATTGTCATGGTCACTCAAACAGGTTAGCTATAAGCTCAGTAAATAGTCACAGTTCACTTCACTTTTTTATCAACAGAAAATGTATTCTGGGTATGTAAGAAACTAAAATGTCTTAAATAAGTATCAATTGTGAGTTTATAGAGGGAAAAGAACCAAGAACTTCTTCCCAGGCACAGAGGGCCCTGGTTTGAAATCCTTCTATTTTGATCCCTAAGGAACCCAATGTATCATTAAAAAAAAAAAAAATTGTTCGCGAATCACTGGATGGATTGAGATGACTAGAAGCAACAAGTCTTTCAGCTCAGCTCTCAGAAAGCCAGTGAAATGAAGCAAGGAGAGTGGGTTATGTTCTGAACAAGCTGTGAGATTGTCTCAGCTCATTTTTGTGGAACGGAAGCCTGGCCTAGGAAGTTGTCTCAGGCAGAAGTGAAGCACCGCTCCTACCACCACAGAAATGAGCTTCATGTTCTCTACTTGTCAAGGTTGGCTGCACATGTCAGCAGCACAGTTGCTGGAACGGAAAATGCTCTCACCTCCTTTTAAACAAACATGGATAGTTCTTGACCAGAAGTAACTGAAGATTCTTTTCTCTGGCCAAGTGAGCATAAATACTTTATAATTTCATACACTACAAAACTATAATGGGCTGGTCATTAAATAATCAAACTCTTTACAGCAAACCAAGAAAATATTAAAAACAAAGCTGAAAGCTTGTGTAAAAAGACACAGTAATTCTATCTGCTGGCTGAATAAAATGTAAACTGAATTTATCTGAGCCATAGTTGCAAATTTAAAAAGTGATCTGAGTAAGAATAATAACTAGGTTTCAATAAGTTTGTTATTTAATTGCTACTGCTGTAGGGTCTCCACTTCCAAGACAGTATTTTGAACTACCTTGGAGACAGGGAATAAATGCAGCGGTGCTCAGGATCTGGCCCTGCTACGTGTTATTTCTGGGACCTGCCATTTCCTCCTCTCCCACTCTGTCTGCCTTCATAACAGCTCATTTAGAGGCATCTCCATCAAAGTTTCTGCGTTCACTAACCCTCATGAATGTCCTCAAGCCTCTAATGTCCAGGTCAGTAAAGTTTAGGTTTAAATGGAGTTTCTTCATATATGTAAACTTTCTTAATTACTTTTCTAAGTATATAGTTTGTATACAACTTACTCCAAAATATGATGTTTCATCCGATGCATTTCAACATTCTACGTGAAAGACATAAAATTAGATACATTATAAGCTGGGAAACAAAGAAGAGAAACAGATTACACACATTATTTAGCATAAGGATCCTGGGAAGTTATTGCCTCAACTATAACTTTTATCCTCTTCCTCTGTTCTTGGAGCTAATTAACAATGAATTTTCCCATGTTTTGTGTTTTGCAGTTGTTAGATATAGCAAGGTAAGGATGAGAAAGAGAAGGAAGGAGAGAAGCAGGATGAGAGGGGAGGGGGGGAGGGACTGGAGAAAAAACAGAGAGACAGGGTTGCTGTATCCAATCCTCTATATTACATTGATTACATCATAAGGGCCAAAAGTGAAAGATCTTGTACAAATGGTAAATAAGCTTATACAATCATCATTTTTCATTAAGTAAATGCAAAACAAAACAATGAGCTCGTGATGTCTATGGAACAAGCACACCAAATCCAGGGCACAAGCTCACACTTGAGTCACCCAGGAGACATCAGACAGCTCTTCCAATAGCAGCAAAAGCTGCATCAGGACGGCCAGTGCATCACGTGTTGCAGGACTTTGCCATAAGTCAAGAAAGCCCCCAGTTGGAGAATTCCTTATGAGGAGAAGTCAGTCCCAATATAAACTCTGACTGTTTTCCTTATTGGAAATGGAGTCCTTTTCCATGGAGGAAAGAGGATGGCACAGGACAAGAGAACAGGTGGGGAAAGAAAGGGTTCCCCTGGAAGCCCCAGAGCAGTGGTGAGGATGGTTACTCTGGAAATGAAGGAGACAAGCCAGCCCCCAACATCACTATTGCGATCATCGAGGCAACTGATCACTTTTAGTTTAAAACCTGTGGTTTACAGTATGTTATGTGTTGCATGAGAATCCAAGATAACATAGAGCCCAGCAAGAACTTGGCTTCCTCTGAGATTCCTGCATTAGCATTTCAAAAGTAATAAAAACACAGATTATTATTTTGTGATTTGAAATCTCCACTTATAGGAGGACTATAAAGTTCTTCATGGACTGGAATGCCTAACAAGAAATTGTTGATCCACACAGAATCCACCAGTAACCCACAAAACTTGTATTCCTTTCTAGTTTGCCAATCACATCAACACGAGCCTTCACCATACTAGTTGGTCTAGCTCTCTTCAATAATTTACAAAAATACATTACAGAGTTCTCTGCCTTGACTAAACTACTATGAATCAGACAAGTAAAACATGAAGAATTCAAATAAATTTTCCAATGATACAAGTTTGAGGTGTGGTAATAAAATATTCTCTCAGTTGTTGATGTTCATTTGACCTCACCAGGTGGATAAACAGGTTTCATTGAAGATTCCTGGATAAACTCAAACCTGAATACTAATTTAATTTCAAATAATCTCTTAGTCGTCTCTTCTCCCTGGAGATAATTATGATGACAAAGCAGCAATTTCTGGTTATTTCTCCATCAAGCAATAACATACTTTGACTGATAGGAGAATCTCAACCAAGCTCAAGTTATGTTGGAGTTGAGGAGACATTAGTAACTTTCTATCTGCTTCAAGATTTCTAATGCAAAAGACCACTCAGCCTTTCTCACATTCTTCAGAGTGGCTCAGAGTACAAATCATTTTCCTGTTAGATTCGTCCTTCACAAACCAATCCCTGATTTTCCATTGCAATCTCACCACTCCACTAAAAGAGCACAGCAGACAATTTTGCTGTGTTGATATGTCCAAAGTCTTGGGTTGTTAACTTCAACAACTGTGTGTTAGCGGCTCCAAATTGAAAAGAAGGTATTTATGTGTGATTTGTAAATACCCTGGTGGCACATGTTCCAAAAGCACATGTCAGCTTCTATCAACTGTTTCATCTTGTGAAGTATATTTAGTATATATCAGAGTTACAATAAAAATTTAAATGTTAAATAACATTCTGAAAAATAACTCTGTGAAAGTAGACACAGAAGACAAGTACCATGTGATCTCACTTGTGTGCAGAACCTAACAAGTTAACCTCATAGAAGTTGAGAGTAGGATACTGGTCATCAGAGACTGGGAGAGTGGATGGCAGATGTCAGGAAAGTTTCAATAAACAAGAATAATAAATTCTATCTATTATTGCATAGTGCAATGAATGCAGATAACAATAATGTGTATTTCAAATGGCTAAAAGAATTTTGAATTTTTAATAAAGAATAAATATTTGAGAATATAAATATTTAACCTTATTTAAACATTATACAATGTATACATGTACCAAACATTAAGTAGTACTCCATTAGTATGTATAATTATCATGCTTTTATATGCCAGTTATCAAAATAAATTAATTAAATAATTTTTCATTCCTTCAGTAAATATTTTGAGAACCTATTATGTGTTAATGTTTCTGGTATCAGAACAGTGAAAAAAGAAAGTACCCACTTTCATATGATTTACCTTTGAGTGGGAAGTGATGCATAAGAAACAAAGACAGGTCAGATAGTAGTGAAAGATGTGATCAGAATCAAGGTAAGGAGAGAAAGTTCTCAGCAGAGTTGAGGAAAGGTTGTGAGAGCCAGATATTAAGGCAAGTCCTAGTTGCTTTGGACTGCTACAATAAAATACCATAGACTAAATAGCTTATGAACAACAGAAATTTGTTTCAACTTTTAGAAGCTGAACCAGAATGTCCACGTTCTGGTCAGCATTCACTTGTAGGTGGTTTATCTTCTTTATATCCACTTTTTATACCCATTCATATGAGTTCACCTTCACTACCTAATCATCTCACAAACACCACATTTAAATTAGAGTTTCAGCATGTTAATTGCAGAAGGATACATTCATGTCATTGCAGGGAGTAAGGGAGGACTCCAGTAAGTAGGTGGCATGTGAAGAGAGGCCAGCAGAGAGCCATGAAGGTAGAGAAAGAGCAGATGGGTCAGATAGTCATCATCAGGAAAAAGACCTGCAGGCACTTCTAAGAGCATTGCACCTTATTCAAGTAAGAAAGTCACTAGGAATGTTCAGCAAAGAATTAACTTGACTTAAAATTTTCAAAATATCACTATGCTGTGGAAAAAGCCTGCACTATAAGGGTAGAGATAAGATAAATGGCAAACCATTTGAAAAATTTTATAAACAAAAACTTATTCAAATGCAGTGCAACTACTGTTTAGGAAGCAATTAGTTGAAAAGTATTCACTTACAAGTTTTGTGATGCACAAATACTCTGTGCAGTGCATTTAGTGACTCCCAGGAAATGGAAGGCCATGTAACTGGGAATGTCCATTACATTCCTATAAAGAGAAAAGACAATAAATTATTATCTCCAGTTTTTCTCAAAATGTAATTATGTCAAAAAGACAAGTAAGTAACTGAAGTCCCAAATCAAATCAAATTACAATGATGAAAGCTTTGCGTGTGAAAAAGCCACCTGATGATGCAGTGGCTAGCTCCAGCAGGACTCCATGCTTTTTGCTTCTTACATTTTGAAACAAATGTAATTCCTAGGGCTAGGGCTTGACTCATGTTATTTCCTCTTTCTGGATGTGTTCTTGTTTCTCTAATTAATGCCCACAGTTTCACTCAAATCCCTTCACAAGACTCATTTTCCTGGATACACTTTCTGTGATTAATGTCACCACACACTGAGCCGACTCCCTACTTTGCAAGTGAAAGTACTAAGGAAAATACAATTTGCACATTCTTCATCAGGCAAGAGGCAAGAGAATCCATTGACAAATTTCCTGGCTGACAGATATCAGAATTACAAACTACCTCCATGGTGGCAACCTTTACAAGATTCCTAATGTTCCTCCACATTTCCCATTCTCTGTTGGCCCTGTGTGCTGGCTGTGAAAATGACCTAAATGATGATAATTACAGGATTGTGTATAAGATAGCTAAGAATCTAGTGAAGGGCCGGGAATTTAGCTCAGTGGTTCCGGCGCCTGTCTTGCAAGCGCAAGGACCCGGGTTCGATCCCCGGGTAACCACATGCAATACTGGGTGTGGAGACTCATGCCCAGCAGCAATCAATACCACATAACAGTGCCGGGCGTGGGGGCTCACGCCTGTAATCCCAGCACTGGGGAGGCAGAGGCAGGAGGATTGCTGTGATAATGAGTTTGAGGCTGAGCTCAGGGCCAGCCTGAATTACAGAGAGACCCTGTCTCAAAGAACAAAAACAAAAAAAGAATCTAGTGGAGCTCACACTCAAAATCATTATCCAGTACAGCCTCTTTGATAGGAACTATAGACATTGATAAAACATCTAGTCCAGTGTATCACACAGAGTAGGCATTAACATGAGTAGTGATTATATTTTCATTTTTACTTAACTTTCCAGATTATTATTCTATTTATTGTTTCCTTTATAATAAAGAGACAAGTAGAGGTATAAAAGAAACATGACTTTTCTAGACTTCTCCTACTGGCCACACTGTAGCCAATTCCCAAGTAAGCATAGAATAATAAATAAAAGGAAGTGTGTTTTTAATTAACTAGGGAGGCAAGCAAACTGACAAGCTTTCCTTACAGAAATATTGATAGTAACCATGTTATATCAATGTTCAACCTCGATGGGAATCTCAATAAATGCCTAGATTCCTTACATTCCAGCCCCCCAAACCAATCAAATGATTTAGCAGACAGGGACTTCTATTCATGATCAGAAATCAGTAAAATGAGTCTAACATCTGGATTCTATTAATCTCTATGGATGGATCCCTTAATGTTAACCCCAAACCTGGTCACTTACATTCCCTGCGTTCCTCAATATTTCTTCCAGTATTTCTTTCAAACTTCTACTATCCACGACTTCTCCCTTTATTTTAAGCAAATTTCCACAAGGCAAGGGCATGCCAGTGGATGAAATTCACAGTGCCCCTGGGCTAAGGATTTAGCTCAGGGATTCTGGCACCTGTCTTGCAAGTGCAAGGGCCTGGGTTCAATTCCCGGCAACTACATACAATGATGGGCATGGAGACTCACAACCACCAGCAATCAGAACCACATATTGTAATACCGGGCATGGTGGCTGCAGTGCCGAACATAGTGGCTCACTCCTGAAATCCTAGCACTTGGGAGGCAGAGGCAGGAAGACTGCTGTGAGTTGAAGGCTGAGCAAAGGGCCAGCCTGAACTACAAAAGTGAGACCTTATCTCAGAGAGAGAGAGAGAGAGAGAGAGAAATTAACAGTGGTACTTTTAAAATTTTGCCATTTTAAAAACTCTCCTCCCAGGGCCGGGGAGTTAGCTCAGTGGTTCCGGCGCCTGTCTTGCAAGCGCAAGGGCCCGGGTTCGATTCTCTGGTAACCACATAACAATACTGGGTGTGGAGACCCACACCCAGCAGCAACCAGTACCACATACCACAGTGCCGGGAGTGGTGGCTCACGCCTGTAATCCCAGCACTCGGGAGGCAGAGGCAGGAGGATTGTGATGTGAGTTTGAGGCTGAGCTCAGAGCCAGCCTGAACCACAAAGCAAGACCCTGTCTCAAAAAACCTTAAAAAAAAAAAAAAACAAAAAAACCTCTCCTCCCTCCCTAGAAGAGGGAGCCCTCTCCCCTTTCCTGTGTGTCTTTGCCCAGCCTCCCATCAGCACCTGAGGGGCCTGCCTGGTCTGTTTCTTCCCTGCCCGGATCCCAACCTCCTCCTTTCTGTTGAGCCTACCAAATTTAAATTACTTCTACACTGAGATTTTTTAAATACACAAAAATTTTCCTTGTCATCCTGCCCTTTGCCAAATTTTCACACAGTTTATAGGCAACCTGTTTGTTTCTTTTGTCATATAAAGACACTATATTTCTGTAGCAAAGTGGTGTTTGTTCTTCCACTTCACTGGCTTTTGTGCAGCATCAGACACTGTCCATTCCTCCTGCCTAAATACTATCTGGCTTCTATTCATTTTCCTTTTTTCTGCTTTCTTTCTTAGTCTCCTTTGCAGGCTCATACTGAGAGTTACATTCCAGGTCCATGGTACAACGTACAGCATGCGTGTTGCAGCAGGCTGCTTGTTACCACTGAAAACTCTATAAGTTTCACCATCACTCTTCTAGATCCTCTTTTACCATCCTTCATATTCATTCCCAGCAATTTTGCATTCTGTGTGCATCAGCTTCTACCCCTACTCTGACAGGCAACATATAACATGTATGTCACTGTCCATCTGCCTACAGGACACACTGGGTGGCCAAGTACCTCCTTTCAGTATACTAGAAAGTAACTGTATGTTCTTCCAATCCCAAATCCACTCTATTTCCTCCATAACCAATCACGGTGCTATATGTAGCAAGTTATCCATGCCAGAAGCCTGCAAGTCACTTTTGACTCAGCTCCACACGGTCTTCTCCATCTCAGACGTGTGCCCTGTTTAATGGGCAGTGGGAACAAGAACTTCAGTGCATGCTTTATCAAGAAAGCAGCCAACGAAGCATCCTCAGGCCAAATCTGCACGACTTCCGCTAGAAAATCTGCAAACTCTTTCACCTTATTTTACATTGAGCATTTTCTATTTCACAATATATAACATACAATGCTAGGTTGAGATTGTAACAAAAAAGTAAGGAAACAAATTTTATATATATGGGGGGGTGGTAGGGTGGGTGGGGCTATGGGAAAAAATGAGAATTAAGTTGTGTCTTATACTGGTACAAATCCCCATTATCGAGTGCAATCATGATGTGTATATTTAATGTACCAATAAAGATAATTTAAAAAAAAAAGTATACTGTCAGTAAGTACTTGGAACATAATGTAATAGTGTAATAAGTATTGTTAGTCTCAATTGCTTAGTTATGACATTTTTTCATAAAAATATATTGTATAAAAAAGAAAAAAAAAAAGAAAATCTGCAAACTCCTTTCAAATAGCAGACTTTAGCCTCTGAATCCTTCTGCTTTTATCTTCTGCTTTTTACTTCAAACCCCATGTCCCTGAGAACAATGGTCTGTACTTTTAATAAAATTCCCTTCATGGAACTTGTCACAGTTGGTCTAAAATCCTTCTCCTTATTTAACTAAAGGTATGTGTTTAAAATCCATCTCCTTGTTTCACTAAAGGCTCATACAAGGAATATATCTGACTTTTACTCTTAGAGATTCTCAGTAAATACTGAAAATGTACAATACTCTATCAATTGCCTGTGTTTAACAACTGAGCTCGTAGTGTTTTAATTTCAATTATCATTATTTAGTTCTATAATTTACATTTCTCTTTTAAAACCTTCATACCCTTCCTAAAGTTGTCAAATTTTGCATTTGTTTTGAAAGAATTTGTCACAGATGGTTGAAGAATTCTCATCATAGTTGCTTTGAAGTATTTTTCAGATAATTCCAGCATCTCATTCATCTTAGTGTTGGTAGCAGTTGATTAGCTTTTCTTATTCAAGTTGTGATTTTTCACTGTCTCCTCAACTCTATTTACTAGGTTAACAGATGCTGGATCCCATTTGAGTCTTTTATTTTCCAGGAAGACACTGTTTGTGGTTAGCACGTGGCTCCTAGCCTACACCTACAGGCTCTCTTCCAGCGTCATTCCGTTTTCAGAGCCTTGGAGGTATTATTTCCAATAGTCTATCTTTGCCGAGGGTCCTCTACTGGTCTCTGATGGTGCTGACTGACAGGGCTAAAAGACATTCTCAGTAAGACAGTTGGATCGCCTTCAATGGCAGAAGATTGTGAGACCCAACCAGAGGTCCCCTCAAGTCTCTTAGTGTCCCAGAAAGACAGTCTCAAACCAGCTGCATCCATATCAATCTCTCCTATCACCTAAACTCACTTCACATCTCTATAAAAAAGGGATTGTCAGTACCACAGAGAACTTCTCCCTACTACTTATTTCTAATGGGAATCCCAAATGATCCCTTGAAAATAATGTCACGCTTATCTGTGGTCAGAGACACTTCTACTCCATCTGGTAGCAAGGAGGAGGAGAGCATATGCGCTGCACCCACGCTCAGGCTGGTGATTACAAAATATCATATATAAGTGACATCTGCTATAGAGTGAGGGAAGGGGTCACAAGATACTTGACCTCTGTGCTGCTCTGCAAATTCTGAGGCCCCCAAACCAACTTGCTTTCTCAACACCTTTCCAAGTTACCCTTGTATTCTCCTGTCCATCATCTCAAAGTTGACAGTTATACTCATAAGGGAACAGCAGAGGAAAATATGAGTTCAACAGTGTCTTGTCTAGATTAGAAGCTTTACCATTGCTTTATTTAAATACCTTATCTTTTTTTATTTTTGAGAATAAATAACAAATATTATTGAGCATGCTAATCCTCTCAAGAAAAGAATATGCACAACTGGTCAGTGCTCATAATACAGTGTTTTCTAGTTCCTCTTATTCACAACAGCTCTCCAGTGCTCTTCAAAACATGGTCTAAAATTCACGTTAGCTAGAAATTTGCTGCTCTAAGGAATCAGAGCCTAAATGTTAGGCACCAAGAATTGATGCAAACTGGCCTTGCCACAATTTCTACTGAACTGCTCAAACTTGGGCACTAGCTTCTAATCTTCTATGTTGAATGAAACTCTGTATTCTTCTGTTTAGTACAATTTACCAAGTGTGTCAACCACTTTTCTAGGTGGTGGTTGGTGATAAAAACAGAAAGAAAATAAGATGTCTCTCATTCAATTCATGTCTTATAGAGAGACAGAGAAGTAGTAAACACAAATATTTCAACAATTAGTTAAGTATCAAAAGGGTAATGCCATGAGGGGACAGATTATGACTGGAGAATGTGATGCTTCGTATCTCAAATGCCCAGGAAAGACCTCTTTGAGAAGATGATATTGGCGTAAGCTGAGCAGTTACGGAAGAGCAGATAGTCCAGAAAGGGTACATTCAAACTCATAAGAAAACAAATGCCAGCAGCTACTGTGGCCGTAATGGAGTATTTTAGAAAAAGGCTGGCAGAGAGTAAGGCTGGAAAGTAATAATTAGCCGCCATGAGGTAAAACCTTACTCACTTTCATCTGGTGACAATATATATGTCAAAATAGTTGGATTTTGGTATTTCCAGTGATTCTCAATCTTTCTTGTTGATTGTGTGACACCCCATGAATTTTGAGCTCATAGGGGAGTCCAGGGTATATATATATATTTACACTCTCTATGGATAACTCTAACATACACAAACTACTTTAATAATCATAGACACAAGCTGTCCAGACCAATAAATGTTAGTCACATATAGCTAGTCCCAGTAAGAAAGTGAACTTTATGATTTATTTTATTTACTATTTTAACACATACTTGAAGTAATTTTGAGCATGGAGATCTACTTTTTTAACTGTAAATTGTATAAAATTTAAATGTAGATTTAGCATATCAGTCAGAATTTAATATTCATGTTGAGATATGATACAAGAATAGAATATACACCAAATTTCAAATATTTACCATTAAAAAAAGGAAACTCCTCGGCAATTTCTGTATTGTCTACATGTTGAAGTCGTAAAGTGGGAATTTGGAATTTTAAAAATATATATTTAAAAATATATGTTATTGAATTAACACACTAAAATTGATATTTTTATCCATTTATTTGTATTTGGCTACTAAAAAATTTAAATGATATGAGTGGCTGCACTCATATCAGCACTGCCTTAGATTGTTTATCTATATCTTCATCTTTATATTGACTTTCTTCAAACAAAGTATGGGGCAAGAGATAGTGAGGAATACCCCTTAATGAATGTGCTGCTGAAGCTCAAGCCTTTCACAAGAAAAATAATGCACAAATTCATACTAACATCATAATTCACAGTGGGTCTTATGATGTCTTCACACAGATCGTGAAGCCCACTTGTGAATCATTAGAGGTTACTTTTCTCCGGTTAAAAATCCTTGTTTTAAAGGTAAGACAGTTAATTGGATTTATGATAATTAATGCTAAACATTTTTTCTGGTGATAAGATAACATCTGATTAAGATAATAGACTGGACAAATATTAGAACACCTAAGAGGGTAAGCTTTTGACATTTTTCTCTCACATTTTCCCTTGCTGAGGTGATTAGAAATACTTGTGATAGAGTTTTGTATCATATATTGCCATACTAAAGACCTAAATAGGGAAGTATAGGTGCTTCTGATAGACACAGGTATACTCACATGTCGGTAAACATGCACACACTCACATACACATACTTTGATCTAGGACATTCCCTGTAAAGATATTCCTAAAGAATCTTTCTTTTTTTGAGACAAGGTCTCACTTTGTAGCTCAGGCTAGTCCTGAACTCAGCCTTGAACTGAGCAGTCTTCCTGCCTCTGCCTCCTGAGTGCTGGGATTACAGGTATGAGCCACTACCTCTGGCATTGTGGTATGTGGTTCTGATTGCTGGTGGTTGTGAGTCTCCATGCCTAGCATTGTTGTATATGGTTACTGGGATCCAGCCCTGGCCCTTGCACTTGCAAGGCAGGCACCAGAACCACTGAACTAAATTCCTGGCCCTCCTATAGAATCTTTTACTTGTTTGAAACTTCAAAAACTTTTAAGGACCGAAAAATACAAGGAAAATATATTTAAACAGACTTTTCCCCATAAATCACATATTTAGAATCTACATAAATTAGTGTTGCACTTGCAAAGTGAAACAATATATGCTTTTATTTATTTATTTATTTATTTATTTAATTTGGTTTTGTGAGATAAGATCTCACTACAATTCAGTCTGGCCTTGAACCCATTGTCTAGTCCACGCTGGTCTCGAGCTCCTGAGATGCTCCTGTCTCACACAAGTGTGTGCCATCATGCCTGGCTTTGAAGCAATATACATTTTATTACTTTTTTCAAATACAGTTCCTCAGTTTATATATAGGAAATTTAAATTTGAGCTGATAGGGAAACAAATGTAACAAATATTTTAAAAAGTGAAGTGCATAAACTTTATACTATACACACTATAAAATGTACTTATAAACTGCATATCTTTCAAAACTTTAAAATCTCACATCTACTATTTAAAAAGTATGTACAATACTATTAACTCTAATACTGAACATTTGGGGAAAATATGAATGTCAATAGGATCTAGAAAATTATGATATATTGATATAATATATTGTATAAGATATATTGATATAATATATTAATTTAAAATAGTTATAGGATAATATTTATTGCTTTTAAAAATGGACTCCAGAATATAATCAAAATCAGCATTAAATGGTATATTAGGATAATATCATTTTTGTAAAAAAAAATACTGTA
>PVIR01011375.1:36663-48171 GCA_004026965.1 Petromus typicus
AAAAAAAAAAAAAAAAAATACTGTAGAAGAATATATTTTCAATTGCTCTCATGGTTCAGATTTTTGAAACTTCACAGGTTTTGTCTTCTTGCATTACTGTGTCAAACAGGTTTTCACTGTAATATGGAGAAAAAGTCAATTAATGACATTTTTCAAAGATGAAATGAAGTAGTGCTAAACTGTAAGATCAATCCATTTTCCAGAAATGTTTCATAACAGAAAAAAAGATTCTTTATAGAAAGCTAAATAAAAAACAAGAGGCTGAAATGACCATTTTGTCAGTCCTTGTGCAGGGCAGTGCAAGGGAACAGTGTCTGACTGTCCTGCAGACATAAGAAGACTTTGGAAGATGGTAAACGCCCGCCCAGATGTAATGCCCCACAAACTACACAGGACCCTTTACTCACACTTCTGACTAAACATTTCTTTGTGCTGGTATCTTGATAGACAAAACAATGGACTTATGAGATAAGAGAACAGTAATGGACCCAGGGAAAGCACTGGTCTCCCACAATTGTCCATAAGCTTTTAGGCATTTATCATCCATTTTCTTATAAGGGTTTACTTTGTGTGTGGTTACTGTTTCTAAAATTTAAAGTATCTCATGTACTCTGACTATCCATAAATTAACAAGAAAAAGGTTTAAACTAGAAAACTGAACAGCGTGGCATGTCATTACCAGATTCCACATATACCAAAAACTCTAACCTAGAAAGCCAGCTCTTTATCAAGATTTCTATATATTGCCACTGAAGCAAGGGCTATCAGTCATTTCACAAGCCCCTGGGATCTTAGCATTTTTCCATGGCCTGAGTTTTCCTTACTTGCCCATTGGTTTCACTGCTAACAAAAACTATAAATACTATACAGATCCAACTAGAATAATCTTCCTGTAAATTTAAAGTTGGATAAAACATATGCAGAGGATAGATGTTAAGACACCATCTGTGAGTTGGTGGGATGTAGTAACATATGGGGGAACAGATGTTCACCTCTGTACAGATCACGGTCCCAAGCAAAGCGATCTTGATGCTTAAGTCCAGATAGTGGCTTCACCCATTTTGTGATGCTCTAGCAAATATCACATCCTGATAATCCACATGGAACAGATGTGTATCAACTCATCTTTTGCAGGCTGCAGAGTCCAAGACCAAGATGCCAGCATCTGGCAAAGGTCTCACTGCTGTACAATCCCAGGACAGAGGGTCAAAGTAAGGGCAAGAGAGAGCAAGATGTCAAACTCACAGCCTCAAGCCCTGGTGTCGCTAGCGTTCATCCACTCGTGAGGGAGGAGCCCTACTGGCTTACTCTCCTTCTGTTAAATTCCATTGTTCAGTGCTGTTACCTTGAAAATTAAGTTCCCAACACATTTGGGGAGACACAACCAAATCACCGCAGAATGTGTGTGTTTGGGTTCATAATACATGTAAGAGATCTCAGAGGAATGTTCTGATTTGTAAAATTTCTGTTCATTCTCTTCATAATTAGAGATTCACTCCTGAAATTTCCCTTCCAGTATCAAAGGAGACCATCAAGAAACCTCACTCTGGAAAGAAGAAGTTATACTTTACTTAGGGATGTTCTGAAGTCAGCAGGAAGTTGTTCATGAATCTTCTCTCACTTGATCAAGTGATACTCTAGCATTTGGCTCATCCCTCTAAGAAATCATGTAACTGAAAATCAACATAGGCAGAATAATTGCAAGAGCCCTTTGCTGGTCACCCACTTCTGCGTTCAAACTCTTTCAATCTATCCTCTGTCCTGTTACAATCATATTTCTTTCAAGCATATAAACTAAATTGCCTCACCCCTTAGACATGTGAATGGCTTTCCTGAAGCACAGAATATAATATAAACTTCTCTATACAGCATACAATGGTTTCCTGATCTGACTGCCGATTCCTCCAGATATAGATATTTATATATTTATGCTTAGAGCTATATTACCTATAAATCCACCTATCCTCCTAATGACTCTAACCTCCCACAAATACGCACACCTATGGTTACACTGATGAATATCTCCATAGTTTCCAGAAAACAAAAAGCTTTTCCTATTCCTATGTTGTTGCCATTATTTTCTCTCAGAGAAGGGCATCTTTAGCCTCTCCCCACTTATTTGCCCGTTACACTCATATTGACTCCTAAACTAAAATCTCCTCTCTCCACTGACATGTCTGACTTACCCAAAATTTGGTGGAGTTTTCAGCACAGATCCCTTAACTGGATACCTGAGTCAATTAGCAGTTTTCACATTATTTGATACTTATTTTCATATCCGCAAATGTACAAAGTTCATCTTTCTGGGCGGCCCTTGGTGGGCAGCATCAGCATTTCATGCAAACTCTCTGGGTTGGTTCCAGACACAATGGAGCAGAAACTAGGAGGGAAGACCAGTAATACATATTTTAATGTATGCTTCAAATGACTCCTTTATATAACTATTAATACCATTTTTAATCAATAGAAAACTATAAGTGTTTTGGGGATATAATATTATGGTTTGATATATGTATGCATAATATAATGGATATATGTATCCATTAACATACCCATCATCTCACTTTTCATTTTTGCGTGATAAGACAGTAATTCTTAGGAATTTTGAAATGTCATTATTAATTATAGTCACTACTGTAAAATAAACCTTACAAATTTATTTTCCTGTCTAATTAAAAATTTGAATCCTTTGACCTTTTTCCCTTTCCCTCCCAAGCTTCAGCTTCTGGTATCACCATCCTATTCTTTCCTTTCATGAATTTGACTTCAGTAGAGTCCACAAGTGAGTATGCTTGACTTCTTTCTGCTTAGCATAATATCTTTCTGACCCATTTTGACTTGACTTTTTGTCCATGCTGTGAACAAAGGGTATAATATAATCCTGCTAGCCAGTCTTAGCCTACCCCATAAGTGACTCCTTGGATTCCAGTTAAATCAGAGCTATCCTAAATAGCTATGAGTAGCTGCCAAGGCTCTTTGGAAACCAAATTTCTAGCTGGATATTTCATTGCATATTGCAAAATGTGGATTCTGATAGTAAGAGAATTAGAGTAGGCAAGTAACACAGCTTTCTTGGGCTAGGATAATTCATTTCTGTCTTATGCCAACAAGAAAATAAGGAAGCAGCTCAATTTTTTAAAAATTCCTATTTTTTTTCTTTGTGGGAAATTTAATCCCTATTTAATCATTAACTTCATTAATTAGACACAGTAAAATGGAATTATTAGATTTTTTAAATTTATAAAATGACAATTTTATAAGGTCTTACCTAATGTAACTACTATACTTTTTAAGACTACAGTTAGTTCTGAGTATAAATATACAATACAAAAAATAAATAATAAGGGTTGTATATTCAAAGAAGAGAAAAAGGAATCCCAAACTAAATTTCTGAAAATACATATTTCTGAAAATATGAATTTCTGAAAATTTATAGGCTCAAAAGTTTGAGGTCTGTGAGTTGAGCTCCCTGGACAATGAGTTACGATAGTGTTACCTGCTTTCTCTTTTTCAGAAGCTAGTCTAGATGAAGCCATGAAAACAGTGTAAACAACTGTGCTTCGAAGACATCTCTTCAGTTAGTCAGGACATTTATATTCACATACAAAGCTTTTATTCCAAAGAGGAAGGGCAGGGAAATTCAGAATTTTGCTTAGATTGACATAATCCTAAACAAATGCTTTCCCCAAAACATATTTTGTTACCAGCAGATTGCCATGTGAAATGACAATTACCATTTCTTTGAAAGTTATAGAAAGAACAATTCATGGAACTATTCTGGTACCAGGTCTGTGTACATAGCTCTTTTACAAACACCTCAGATTTTTAGCAAGCTCAGATTTTTTTTTTTTTTTTGCATTATATGGTGACAACTGACAATCCATTGGAATTTCTCAATTACTGTCTACTCTATATGTGGTCTCTAGCATTAATTGTTTGTAAAATATATTCTTTGTAGCTCCCTATACAAAGGGGGAGAAAATGACACTTCCACGGAAGCATTTGGCCAAAATTCAGAAATAAATCAAAAATAATCACCCTTCTCCTCTTAGTGAAGTGATTGCTATCACCATGAAACATTTATTTTTAAGAACTGTATTTTTCCATGCAGATGTGCACTCAGCTTTTAGACTAAGCACACTTTTAGGGTTAGAATTTGCTTCAAATAAACAAGTCAGTACCTGAGTAAATGGGTCACTGTAGTGAAATCACTTGGAAAATATCTTAGCTTTCAGGACTCTCTGAAGAACTTTTAGAAGATTTTCTCAGGGGTAAATCACTGTGGATCTGAACTGGGAAAATGGTATGATAATTGCTTTAACTTTGAAAAAGAGAGCTCTAAAATAAATTCTACATGTGCATGATGTTAAAAAATGCTAAAGAAAATGTGAAAAAAACATTCAACTTATCTCAAAGTAAGTGGTGACTGTATAAATATGGAATGAGCATAAGAATAATCAAAATGAAAAGAAATAAGATGCTTCTAAATTATAGTCATAAAAGTTCCATATGGAGGAAAATTCATAGGCAAATAAAAGTTTGTAAAATTACATCTGCAGATATTACATAAAGACTAACATACTAAATGTATGACCTCCACCTCAAATAATTTCAAATAAATGCTATAATACAGAAAAGCATCTCAAGAGAAAAAATAAGGCAGATAAACAATGTGAAAATTCTAAGAACTATAAATTGACAAAAAATTTAGCTTTGTCAATTTCACTATTAATAACCAACACATGACTTGCAAGGAGGTATGTATCAATTTTATACTGCTACTATAATAAATTACCATCAAATCAATGTCTTAAAACAATGTCAATTCATTACTTTTTTTTTTTTCTTTTTTGAGACAGGGTCTCTCTTTGTAGTTCAGGCTGGCCCTGAGCTCAGCCTCAGACTCACATCACAGCAATCCTGCCTCTGCCTCCCGAGTGCTGGGATTATAGGCATGAGCCACCACTCCCGGCACTGTGGTATGTGGTACTGATTACTGCTGGGCGTGAGTCTCAATGCCCAGTATTGTATGCGGTTACCGGGGATCAAACACTGGCCCTTGTGCTTGCAAGAGAGGTGCCAGAACCACTGAGCTGTATCCCCATCCCAATTTGTTATTTTTGATTCAATGTGTGTCTCACTGGCTTACACCAAGGTACAGGTATGTCTTCCTTCCTTTCTGGAGGCGGCATCTGTCAGTCTATTTTCTTTTTAGCTTCTGAGGTCACTCCCTGTCCTTGAGCCTTGGCCCTCTTCCAGTACCATCAAAGGCAGTGTGTCCGTCAGCTGTCATTTCTGTGACACGGTACCTGCTCCTCCACAGTTTAATGGAGAAGTTTGATCTGTTCACAGCTCCACTCCATGGTCAGCTGTGTGCGTGGAGGAGTCACATTGCTGAGTTCAATCAACACTGAGCTGATTAAGTCCCAAAATGTCTGTCACATCCCTGAGATATGTTCACATGAAGCAAGTAAAGCACCGCAGGCAGAGCTCACTGTTCTCGGGACTCTCCAGTTTATCGTGGAAATCTGTGCTGGGTGACAGTGAGAATAACTGATAGAACTATTAGATTTTAAAAGTTTAAAGAATGCTGATGTGGATATAAAAACTGAGCTTTGATGGAGGAGCAGAGTATTAGTCTGCTTGAGCTGTAGTAACAAAATACCACAGATAACAGAAATTTTTATTTCCACATATTTTTGAAACTAAAAATTCCAAGGTCAGAGATCTTCCGGGATTCAGTTTCTGATAAATGCTGTTTTCTTGGCTTTGGGAAGGCTCCTTTCTTGCTGTATCCTCACATGGTTGTGTGTGTGTGTGTGTGTGTGTGTGTGTGCGTGCATGTGTGTATGTGTGTGTGTGTGTGTGAGACAGAGAGAGAGAGAGAGAGAAAGTTTTTCCCATTTATTTTTTGACACAGGCTTGCTATGTAGTACAGGCTGACCCTGAACCTTCAATTTGCTGTAGAACACACGGGCCTGAAATGCTTTTTGCTAGGACTTTGCCTCTCATAAGCTGTTTGGAATAAATGACTCAATTTCTCTCAGGACTTTAACCAGTTATTACACGAGTCTCTCCATAAAGCAGTTAAATTTACAGGAGTGGACAAAGTCAGTAAGATACAACTCACAGTTCTTTGTAATTTTATTCTAGAAATATCCTCCTATACATTTATGGGATATATTCCTCTGATCACAAGCAATTCAATAGGTCGAGACTCTAATGAAGGGTATGAGTGTCTCAGAAGGGCATGACTATCAGAGAATGAGTATTATTAAGAGTCATCTTGGAACCTTCCTACCACAGGCCCCAACCTGGTTTCCAATTGTTTCAGTATAGTATTAATACTTAAAATCATTCTTTTAATGACTGACCAAAAAATTTAGTTATAAATTCAATTTATACCTTTATGAAAATAGTGATAAAAACTGTGTTCAAATATCATTCAGGTGATCTATATATTATTAACTGAAAATCATTACAATGTTCATGTTGCCCTTACTTTTCAATTTTCCAGAATAATATTGCATGATATAGCATTGAGTGTTGTTGGGGCTTGTTTCTTGATGTCCCCCAAAGCCTCATGCAGTCATGAAGTGGTGGATCCAGTGCGTGATGCTGCGATCAAAGGTGTGTGATTGCTAAATCAGTCCACTGACTGCTGGCTAGGATTAGGGGTGTGAGTGCTACCCCATGCTTACAGTCGGTAGCCTGCAGAAAATACGAAGGACAGAACCAGGGCAGTGTGTTCTCACCCGCTTGCTTCCCATAGGCTGTTTCTCCTCTTCGGTGTCCCTCTGCCATGCTACCCTTGAGTGAGCTGTCTGTAGACTGGAAACTTCTACGAACTGTGAACAAAGTAAACCTTCCGCCCCTTAACTTAGAGTGATAGGTATTTTGTCTCAGCTACAAGAAAATTGACTAAGATCATTTTCTTTAAAATATTGTTAAAATTATTTGGACATTCCACATCTGGAAAAATACAAAACACAAGGTACATTTTCCTGTACTATTTCTGTTAGTGTTACTTAGTAATTTTTGTTTTTTCTTTTGTTTGTTTGTTTGTTTGTTTGTTTTGAGACAGGGTCTCTCTTTGTAGTTGAAACTGGTTCTGAACTCAACCTCAAACTCAGCAATCCTCCTGCCTCTGCACCCCAACTTCTGGGACTGCAAGTGTGAGCCATCACGCCCAGCACTGTGGTACGTGTACTGATTGCTTCTCGGGGTGAGTCACCACACCCAGTATTGTCGAATGTGGTTACCAGGGATCGAACCAGGACCTTGTGCCAGAACCTTGCACTGGAACCACAGAGCTAAATCCCTGGCCCAGTGTTGTATTTGCATCCTGTGATCACAGAACTTAAAAATTCATTATCTGTAGAAACAGATACATTATGAAATTGTTCACATCTTCATTTGAAGCTGTAAACTCTTGTTTGTGAGTTTTACAGTGCCTCTGAGGCAAGAATTTAAAACCACCCACTTATGTGCCTCAGGCTAAATTTTAATTTTGCATTTCTCTGACCTTCAAAGGCAACATTCCTGCCTTGCAGGGGCAGCGTTCCTGTCATCCATTCCACAGTGTTGTCTAACAGCCCGACAAGCCCTAAACCCAAACCGTAATACAGGAAGTGGCTTCAGTGTTCTCGACTGAACCTCCTTGAGACTGTAGGTGCCACACCTCCCTCTATTTTCCCAAAGAACCAAATGGAACCAACCAAAGCACAATCCCCTCTATTAATACATTTCCTCTCTTCATTTCACCAGAAACTTTCTGCCCCTAAAATAAAGAGAGCAATAATGCTCCAACGCTATAAATATTTTTAAATTTTAAATTTCTACCTTCGTTGATCCTGTGTGAACTATTCCCACTTCACAAGTAGAAAAATTGAGGTTCTAAGAAGTTACGCAAATTAGTAGGGAGTCATAACTAATGAGAGCAATGACAAGAACTTCAACTCAGCATTACTCGTACCAAGGAAAAGATTCTCTCTTGCTGACACAATGGACACTAAAAACAGGTGTTTTTAGACGATGGCAATTAGAGACCCAAGTTCAGGATGAACATTAAACTCCTACCACTGATGCATAATAAAGCACTCCAAAATCTGCCTCTTCACTGGCTCCTGCATTCATTCTGCCACTCCCCTTCCCGACACTTGAGTTCTAACTATGGCGCTGCTTTTCATTCCCATTCCTGGGCCTTTGCTCCCTCTGCTATCTCTGTACAGAGCTGTCGCCCCCCACTTTCTATCCCGCTAAACTTCCATTTTCATCCCTTCAAGAGAATTTACTGATTGTCCATGGCTCAAATGAATTTAATGCCACCATGATGACTTTCTGTTTCTCCTTTCTAGCTCTCCAGGATCATATTTACATGCACTTTTGGACCTCGTATAGCATTCAAATTGCACTTAATTAAACTTATATACTATTACTTATAATTAGCAGAATGTTTCCATATATTATGCCAATTAATTTTCATTGGATATGCACATCACTTTCAAAAGTAAACAGGGTACTATAATTCACTTTTCTGTTCTAAGTTCCCAGGAATAGAATTTAAAATAAAGTTTAGTGATATTTATTGACAAAATGAGGACTAAATTAAATAGATATACATAGTAGCTACCTGGTGTGCAAGAGGAATAGAAAAATGTCATGCAAAAAAGCAACATAATTATCAACATTAGTATCACCTTAATTATCAACATTAGTATCACCTGGAATAATTACTCGGCATGCTGAGTAAGGTAATTAGCCCTCTTTTCTTCATCCACAAAGTACTTTATAAGTCTAAATTAGAGGAAGTAAATAGATTCAAACATGAGGAAAAAAGATCAATTTTAATTAAAGAATTAAAGCAGGTCTGATTTTTTGCCAGAATTAAAAACAACTTTGGATATTTATAAGTAGTGTTGTATAATGTAAAGAACATTAAACACTGAGATTTAAAACTTAGATTTGCTCTGCTTTGCCTCTAATTAGCAAAGTGAGATTGAAGAACTCATTTAGCCCCTCTCGCTTCAATTTTCTCTTACATAAAATGAAGATATAAGACTAGAGTATTTCTGAAATTATTTGAAGTACTCAAAGATCTCACATATTCTTACATTTTCATTTTTGATTAGCATGATTATGTAAAATAACTTTCATCTACCATTTAATGAGAATCCTGAATAAGGTACAGAATATGGTTCTGGGGCCTAGTAGCTTAAAGAATATTACTACTCTATTGAACTTTCCAGAAACATATTTGAATACAAATTTACTAGGTGTAATTGAAAGTTATGTCTTTAGCTTAGGTTCTCAAAAGTAATCTCTGAGAAATTATACTTGGTAAGAGTGGCATCTATTTTTATCTTTTAAAATTTATTTTATGAGAGCCACGGATTTAGCTCAGTGGTTCTGGCACCTGTCTTACAAGCGCAAGGGCCTAGGTTCTATCCCCAGTAACCACATACAACAATACTGGATGTGGAGACTCACGCCCAGCAGCAATCAGTACCACATACCACAGTGGCAGGCATGGTGGCTCACGCCTGTAATCCCAGCACTCGGGAGGCAGAGGCAGAAGGATTGCTATGATGTGAGTTTGAGGCTGAGCTCAGGGCCAGACTGAACTACAAAGCGAGACCCTGTCTCAAAAAAAAAAAAATTATTTTATGAGCAGGCAAGCAGTGTCATTCATTGTTACGGTGACTAGTTACAAGTATTATAAAGCTGCTGAGTATCTACAACATATAAAGCCCTAATCCTGAGTCCTTGGGGAAAATAAAAAAACTACAATAATTTCTGTTCTCATGAAACAGGTATTCTTTCAATGAGCTCTTTTATTATAACTGGCACATTAAAAATAAAAAAATTGGGGACAAGGATTTAGCTCAGTGGTTCTGATGCTGCCTTTCAAATGCAAGGGCCAGAGTTAGATCCAATTCCCAGTAAACACATACAACAATGCCGGACATGGTGACTCACACCCACAAGCAATCAGAACGACATACCACAGTGTGGGGTGTGGTGGCTCACGCCTGTAATCCCAGCACTCAGGAGGCAGAGGCAGGAGTATTGCTGCAAGTTTAAGGCTGAGCTCAGGGCCAGCCTGAACTATGAAAGCAAGACCATGTCACACACACACACACACACAAAAAAAAATAGACAAATCATAATCTATGTAAGTTGTCAAGAAGGTTAAAATGATTGGAGTCAGGTCACATGTTAAAAAAATATATACATATACATTTAACTACCATTTACCACCTGGCCCCGTATTTAATTTCTGTGTCATTCTATTGTGTTTTTCCTTCAATAGACCATCTGCAATTTATACTAAACAGATGACATTAGAAATTATTAGAAGAGATAAGACCATTTAAGAGTGGGTATATGTACAGTTAGGAAAGATTTTTAAAGGACAGGGAACAGGAGAAGCTATTTTCAAATTCTAAGACTCATAAAATGATTTTGGTTAGAGAAAGCTGTGAAATTGCCTAAAAGTATTCAGAGAGTCAGGAGGGCACACAGGAGGAAAAGGTGGCATGGAAGCAATGTCAAAAAAAAAAAAAAATTAATAGGGCCGGGGAGTTAGCTCAGTGGTTCCGGCGCCTGTCTTGTAAGCGCAAGGACCCGGGTTCGATTCCCCGGTAACCACATAACAATACTGGGTGTGGAGACTCACCCCAGCAGCAACCAGTACCACATACCACAGTGCCGGGCGTGGTGGCTCACGCCTGTAATCCCAGCACTCGGGAGGCAGAGGCAGGAGGATTGTGATGTGAGTTTGAGGCTGAGCTCAGAGCCAGCCTGAACCACAAAGCGAGACCCTGTCTCAAAAAACCTAAAAAAAATAAAAAAATTAAAAATTAATAATAGTGGCCAGCTAGTGTCTCCGAAAGGAGAGAACTAAAAATACTTAAAATAGATTATTTTATTAAAAAGTCACTTGGGTTACTGGGAGGAACTATCTAGGGAAGGAAGCAGAATCAATCTAATTTACAACAAGCTGAGGTTTAAATGGGTGGTAAGAAAATGTTGAATAGTCTTTCAAGAAGTTGAATGCTAAAGATAGCAGAGATGAGGTTAAAATCAGAAGTATTTGGGGGGGAAGTGATTATTTAAACTGATAAAAACCACAGAAGCTAATAAATAAACCTCTGTAGATGTGAGAAAGAGGAACTGTATCTGGGCATGACCCTGGAAGGGGGCAGAACCCTCAGGTGGGTGAGTAACAGGAATATTGAAATTCCAGTGCATCTAGTGATGGGAGTAAGGCAAGGTGAAGGTACTCTGAATACAAAATATGCTTTATAAGATGTCACAACAGTAAAAAGCGTATGTACCACTTTGAGAAACAACATCATTCAAAAGGAGATTCGATAGACAAGAACTGTCAGGCAGTTTTCAAAAGGTATATTAGGTCATCAAGAGCGAAAATATCACACATGCTCAATAAGCTATGGGATCCTCGGGAGGGCTTCATTTTCAGCCAGGGGGACCAACAGCAAGACA
>PVIR01011376.1:0-47370 GCA_004026965.1 Petromus typicus
AGTTTGGGATACACAGTGCATTCAAGGCCATCCTGGACTACACAGTGAGACCCTGTCTCAAAAAAATAAAATACAATAAAAATTTAATGCAAATAAAACCCCCAACCCTACATCCAGAGCTTCAGCCCGTTTGGGTTGGGTGAGGGGTGGCCTTTTGAGGCCCTCAGGGGGCAGAGACCCTCAGCTCTCTTCCTCTGCCACCCCCATGCAGGAAGCCAGCACGCAGGCAGGAGTTTGAGGTCAGGCTGTGCCCAACGGGGGCAGCCAGGCTCCACCCCCCAACAGACCCACTCTGCCAGGGAGCACGGGCGGCCTAGGCCTCTGCTCAGCACAGAGGGCGGTTCTTTCTGCTCAACAATCTGCCTGTTTGCACGGTGCCAGGCTGCAGCCGGCCCCCAGCCCTGCTGACGAGGAAAATCTGGTGCCAGTATCCACAAATATGTGTGCGCTCTGGAGGGAGGTGGCAGCCTGGGGCTCCAGCCCGGAGTGGGTGCGTACACAGGACCAGAAGGCCTGCCAACTGAGCGACAGGACAAGCTGCTAGGGGCTCAGAGTAGGGCCTGAATATGTCTTGGGGTTTTGTTTTGTTTTGTTTTGTTTTTTGAGACAGGATCTCATTTTTATAGTTCAGGCTGGCCCTGAGCTCTGGCTTGAACTCACAGCAATCGTCCTGCCTCTGCCTCCCGAGTGCTGGGATTACAGGTGACAGACACCACGCCCAGCACTGTGATATGTGGTACTGACTGCTGGTGGGCGTGAGTCATCATGCCTGGCATTGTTGTATGTGGTTACCGGGATCGAACCCTGGCCCTTGTGCTTATAAGGCAGATGCTGAAACCACTGAGCTAAATCCCCAACCGTCTTACTCTTTTTTGAGAAAGAGTGTTGCTCTGTGGTCCAGACAAATCTTGATCTTATGTAGCCCAGGCTGGCCTCAAACTCACATAGATCCTTCTGTCTCAGCCTCCAAGTGCTGGAACAACAGGTGTGCGTCACCACACCCTGCAGGTAGTCTGAATATTTCTGACCAGGTAGCCCCGAGAGACTTTTCATAACTGGTCTATTCTTTTGATGTTTACACTTGTACCATGGGCTTGAACTTTCTCCACCCATCTTAAAGGTAAGGACTGAAGGGAGGCCACAATATGCAGGACCCCAAGCCCAGTCACAGCCACTGGGCCACAATCTGGGACTGGCTCTTGCTTCCTGCTGACCTTTCTCCTGGGACTGGCCTTGTTCCGGAGGGAACATGCCTGCTCATGCAACCCAGGGCATCCGCCGAGGCCAGGGGCAGAGCCTTCCGGGGCCATAGGGGCGGCCACTGCTGCTGGCAGGACCGGAAAGGCTTTGGGAGGCCCCTGGCCTGGGGCCCAGCATCCCAGCCCCTCTCGTGGCCTAAATGAAGGCTGGGTCTCCCAGAGGCTGAATTCTACCATGCCAGCGCTGGCCACTGCGCAGGCACTGTTCCCAGGCCTGGCCAGTAGGCAAGGCCAATGACCCCTCTGGTGGACAGGACACTGCGGACGCAGAGCCCCAGGGAGGCAGGTACACGTGTACCAGCCAACACCACCACTTGGTACCACTGCCTGGTAGGTGCCTATTGTGGGCTGTGGCCCTCGGGGGCCTCTCCCAGCCCAGGAAGGACATATAGAGAAAACTTGGCAGGGGACACAGCCTACAAGGTGGGCTGGGACCATCAGCCGCCCCTTACCTGGCTCCGGAGCTCTGGCTGGGCGCCGCCTGCTCCAGATGACTGCAGCCCACCTGGCTTGGCGGAGGCCTCTGCTGCCCATGCAGATTGGCTTCCGCTGCCCACCCCAGCCCAGCCAGGGGCCAGTGAGGCCCACAAACCCTAAGCCCCTGCTTAATCCCTGGAGCCGAGTCAGCGGCAGCCAGCACGTGACTACCAGCCTCACGGACCTGTTTGGCCAGAGCCACAGATGGTGTGGTGGGGGCGGGGAGGACAAGGGCCCTGCCCCTGTGGTCGGCCCTGCCCAGGCCTCTGGACACCATGAGGAGGCCACCCGGTTTGGGCGGGGCAGGGCCACCCGGGTAATGGTAGCGGCATGTGTGTTAGCAAGAAAAAGGCAGAGATCCTCCTTACTTTGCGCCACCCGTCAACTGCGGGTGTGACAGGTGGTCCAGGCACTGCACGGCTACAGGGTAGAACTGGCTTTCTTCAACACACAAAACACTACTAAGAGGGTGAAAGCCCGGTGCGGCAGGGCTCTCTGGCAATCCCGACACTGAGGAAGCTGAGGCAGGAGGATCGCCTGAGTTTGAGAACAGCCTGGGCTACACAGTGAATTCAAGGCCAGCGTGATCTACATAGTAAGACTGTCTCACAAAACCAGCAAAGAATGGAAGGTTGATTTAACTACTTAAACTAATAACTCTGAAATGACAAAGTTCCTCCCAAGATGCCATCAGTAAAAAAGAACACCAAGAAAGACAGAGAGAGAAGATATTTACTAACTGCTCAAAGGTTAGAATCGGCAGCCTCCAAAACCCCAGTCACCTAAACCTTCAAGGCAGCAAAAAGCCCCAGCTGGACAGATGCCTAGAGCCAGCGTCTCACCAGCTGAGGCCCACAGGGCCATGCACAAATAAACGCCCCGAATTTTTGCAGTCGAGGAAACCCAAATTACAATGACAGAGAAAAACCACCACACACCCGCCAGGTAAGCTGACAGGAGTGGAGACGGCCACCAGCTACCAGGAATAGGACAGTGTAACCACGGGAGGCTTTGTCCTGTCCTCTGTTAGGCAGATGCCCTAGAGGACCAGGCCACAGGTTCAAGAACAGCCGAAGCCCAAATGCCCATCACAGGACACCAGAGAAGCAAATTGTGGACTACTATTTGTTTTCTGAGACAAGGTCTGGCCATGTAGCTTTGAGCTCACAGTGATCCTCCTGCCTCAGCCTCTCAAGGGCTGTGTTGACAGGCATGCACTGCCATGCTGGCTAGCAGATGTGAATCTTGCTGCTGCCATTCTGAGCAAAAGAAATCGAGCCAAACACCTATCCTCAGCCGGAGTCTATCTATAGACAGCTCAAAAACAAGCAAAAGCCAATCATGTTGAGAGAAGTGGTTCCCCAGGTGGCAGGCCAGGATGGATGGGGGTGGGGGGAGGACTGTCACTGCAGTCGGGATGAGGCGCATCTTTGGGGAGCAAGGACAGGAGAGGGGCCAGGAGTGGAATGCACTGTGCCCTCATGCTTGTCATCTTTCGTGGGACAGGGTCCGTGTCATATTTGAACACCAGGCTTTGCCTACAGAGCTGAGAGCTCAGAAGGGGACGGGAGGAGGATCAGAGACAGGAGGCAATCCACCCAGGGCTGCACAGCGAGTTAGAAGCCAGCAGGCCAGGAATGCAGATCCTGGCCCAGGGGGCCCCCTGTTGCCCCACTGAGAACTCTCCACAGAGCAGAATGGTTCTTTCCAGGACTCACCACTCTCTGAAATTCTCTTTACATTTATTTAGTAAGTCTTTCACTGCTACAGAGTTACCTTCCCATAGGGACCATCTTATCATCTCCCCATTTTAAAGAGGAGAAAACAGGCTCAGTGAGGTCCCTGACCTGTTCGCTAGCCTGGACCTTGAGGGCCTGGATGTGAACCCAGCCGCCTTGCCTGCCGGGGCCTCTCAAGCCTGGAGGCCTGGAGCCCCACACTCACAGGAGCCCAGCCCTCTCGGCTGTCAAGGTGGGCTGTGTGGGCTCTGCGTTATTCCCAAACTCAGTGCCTCGGAAAAGCCTGGCAGGCACAGGTCCCCTGTGCTGTCAGAGGAGCCTCAGGCAGGACACAGAAGGGACTTTCCCCAGAGATATCAGAATTCTGTCTTCCCAAATTCGGGTCTTTGGCTGTAAGACTAATTTCCTTCCTGGTTCATTTCATACCCAACGCTTCAGCCCTCCGGATAGGCCCAAAAGTCTTAATCCAGTGTCTGGCTGAGCTGCGTCATGAAATGTTCCCGTAAAAGCCGGGTAAGATGGTGTGCGCCTCTACGCCCAGCACTCGGGGATGGCTGTGAGCTGGAGGCCGAGTTGAATTGCACAGCAAGACCCTGTCTCCAAAAACTATGAAACTGAAAAAGGGAGACCTGCCCGTAAAGGCGCTTGGCTTTAGTAAAACCCCCTAGCACTTGGTATTTTTCCCAACCCATATTTTACCATCCCAATAGCTTTCTGCCAATGCTCAGGTAGTTTAAGAAACCTCCAAAATAAAAAATAAACCACTGGCTCTGGGATTCCTGGAGCCCAAAAGGGCCTTGAGGGCATCAAACTGCAGCCATAAATGGGAACTTCTCTACCACCTTATCTTGTTTGCCCCAAGTGACAGGAGACTTACTGGTTTCTAAGACAGCACGTTCTTCGGGATTTCTGCTCAGCTGGTGCAAGAAAAACTTAGATTAACTCTTGGCACTAGGCACACGGTAGGGCCTCAGCCACCATTGCTTAGGACAAAGGACACAGTCCCCACAGAGGGGCGCAGTTTGTACTACAGGCTTCACTGTCACCATGGCATATGGGCACCTGAGGGTCACCTCCCTTGGGGTATCTGAATACAGACCAGCAGACTCCGGCTGTAGGTGACCTGGACAAGGTTCCCCACACTGCTGCCAGCCTGCAGTTTTTCCGGGAAGCTCTGGGACTCCCCTGCTGGTTAATGGACGGATCTGTGCTTTGCAGAATCGATGCTCTAGCCCCTGGGACCGGGACCGGCATGGCGTGGACACTTAAGACACATCTGCCAGACTAGGATCACTGCTGGGCTCCATCCCAGTGTCACACATGTGTGAATCTGGCAGCGTGTTGCCTGTCTGTACAAGTTGGCACGTGGCATGGTGGCCTGGCGGGAGGAAGGAGGGTTCGGGAGTCTGGCGTGTCACCAGAGGTCGGAAGTCAGGGGCTGCCTGCTCTTAGGGACAGTGGTGCTCCCAGCACTCTGTGGACAGGGGCGAGAGCAGTGAGGAATGCGTGAGTTTCCAGGTGGCAGGTGGTGGCGCAGTCTGAGGAGCCAAGACAGCGTAGGCGGCCTCTGAAGGACACAGGGACACCAGAAGAGGTGGCCCCAGAAACCACTGAGCTATGGGGCACCTGGCACACACCCCAGACCTTGCTGGCAGGACTGGTCACCACCTTGCTCGGCTAGCAAGAAGTCTAGGTGCCTCCTGGTGGGAACAGCACCCTGAGCCCCACTCCTCATTTTGGGGACCAGGGTCTCCCAACAAAGTGAGGATTCACACAACCCACTCCTAGCAAGAGACACTTAGATGCACAGCCCACAGGAGTCGTGAGAAAGTTGGCACAGAACGAGGCTGGGGACACAAGGGGTGCCAGTTCCCCTCTGGACAGCAGGGAAAGGGACATGGCTAAAATCCAGGGCTGCAAGGCCCGGTGCCAGGGGCCCTTTAATCACCCTTGAGATTTTGGCCACCCCAGTCATGAGACCCGAGATTACTTCAGGTTTGCAAGCCAAGCTGGAGCCAGAGTGCCCGGGGGTGGGGGGAGCACTGGTCTCTGCCTTGTCCCTCCAGTGCAGGGATCTCTGGGGTGGTTGCCGAGCTCCGCAGGGCTCCCCAAAGAGGACCGGGTGACTGTGGCACTGAAGAGCTGGGCACAGGCTCCTCAACCCCAAGAGCCATGGGATCTTGGCCATGGCTGTCAGGCGCATTTCTGGGCCCCAGGGTGCCCTCCAGCACTGGTGCTCACCAGCAGGGGCTGTGGGCACTGTGGTGCCTCAGGCAACCTGTCAGCTTCTTTCTCCATTGGATTGGGGGTTGCAGGTTGCTTCACTCCTCTCCCTCCCAACTCCACTTCAGGCTCTGATAGCACATGGGTTGTGCCATCTATCAGGGTGGTGACAGCATCCTTGAAGGCATATGTGCAGACTGGGCATAATACCCAGGACAGAGGGCAACCCAGGAACCTGTGCCAGCCACCTCCCTTCAGAGTTGATCAGAGGGGACTGCACAGCCCGGGTGTCCACTGTCAGTGGAGACAGACCCCAGCATATGTGCGTGAAGGCACACGTCTATAATTTTAGCAGTCAAGGAGGCTGAGGCAGGAGAATCGCTGCAAGTTCAGGCCAACCTGACTACATCACAAGATTCTGTCTCAAAAAACCAAACCCAAACAAACAATAACAACAAAAAGCAAAGGGCACAGCAGTCCTGCTTTTAGTCCAGTATGTCTCTGGCCACTGGCAAATGAGCAGGCTCAGAGCCGAGGGCAGAGCTGACCAGGCAGAGCAGGGACACCAGTGTCCTCTTTCTGCTCAGTCTGCTCCGAGAACAGATCACTTATGACAGCCAACAGCTTGGCAACTGCCTGGCAGAAACATGGAAGAGGGTCTCCCCAGGACTTCTGGGGGCGCAGGGTAGCCTTGCCTTTAGTGGTCCTCCCCTACACAGCCCTGCAGCCAGCTCTGGTCCGGTGGGGGTGAGTGAGGACTCAAGCTCCTGACCCAGGTCTCATCTGCGGCTAGCGTGGGATTCCTGCTCAGTATCTGCGCAGCCCCTGAAGGGCACCGGCTCTGGAGGGCCAAGTCCAGCCCCAAACCCACTCTCCTAGGAGTCTGACCAAAGCCCTCCCCCCAAACGAGAGCCCCTCATGAGGGTAGCAGGAGGAGGTGCTGTTCAAGTTACATAGGGGATCAGGGACAGGGACAATTTCGGATAGGCCCCTCCCGCCCAGCCTAAGCTTCTCAACCCTTCCGCCGAGAACACCAGGCTCCAGGCGGATTCCGGAGATGCTTGCCTGCCCCGGCCGCCCGCAGGATCCGGACTTGGGGGCGGTAGCGGGATTTCTCGGGGGGGGGGGGGGAATCGGGAGGAGATGGGACGGCAGCGAGGAGGAAAGTGGCTGGCCGACCCCGGGGGGCCCCGATCCCGGCCAGGCTGCAGGAGGCGCCTGCTGCAGGGAAACGCTGCATTGACTCGGCGCCAGAGCACCCTGCCCCCAACCCCAAGATCGCGCCTAGCGCGTTAGCAAGGCTTCCGGAGAAGCCGTCCGCATAGCCGCGGAGGCCGCGTCCTCCCCGCTGCACTCGCCGCAGAGCCCAGACCTGGAAAACCTGGAGCTGGCGTCCTGGGTGCAGCTGGGTCGCCCAGGCCACCCCCCACCTCCTACCCACCAGCTTACAGCCCGCGCGGTCCCCCACCCCCACTGAGGCTCAGGACCCCCGGCTGCGATCCCGAATCTCCACCCCGGCCTCGGGCGCCAGCCCAGGGCGCTCAGGAAGATGGCCTCGACCCCCGCGTCCGCCGAGCCCCGCTGCGTCTACCTTACAGTCCTCCTGCAGCCGCCGAACGCGCCGGCCCCGAGGCGGGTGCGGCCCCAAGGGCGCTGGGTGTGCGTGTGTGGGGGGGCCCGGGGCGCTCGGAGACCGGGATCTCGACCCCGGCGCCCCGGCCCTGTGCCTCCCCGGCGCCGCCTTCCTGTCCGCTGCGCCACTCGCGCCGTGACCTTGGCGCGTGGCCTCTGACGCCCGGCCTCAGTTTCCCCCTTCAGAAGGTGTGTGCGCGCTTGTAATATTGGGGGGCGGGGAGAACGGGTGCCGCCCCAGCCGCCGACGTCACCCGAGCTGGGACAAGTGCTGGGCGCGCGGGTCGGCGGGGCTTCTTCGGGGAGTGCGCCAGGGAAGCCAGGCGCGCTGAGGCCGGGAGCGAAGGACAGGGTGCAGGGACCCCTGCCTTTCCCCAGAATCCGGAGTCAACACCTAGCAAAGCGGCCTCCGCCGCCCATGCTCCTCCTCCTGCGCCCCTCTCTCGGTGACCGAGGAAGAGACGGAAGCCCAGAGAGCGCCAGCCGCTGGCCGGAGCCGCACAGCGCCTGACCGTGCGCGTCCCCCGGGCACCACGCCCCTCCGCGGCCCCGGGACGCGCGCCCCACAGTCTGGACCTGGCTACGGCACCCCCACCACGCAGCGGACCCTGCCTGACTCAGCGCCCCCTGACCGCGGCCATGAGCCCCGGTTGCCCAGCGGGTGTTCCAGACATTGGAGTGCACACAGGCCGGAGCGGGAGGGACCCTTTCTCCAAGCAAGAGAGCCGGCCAGGAGCGCGGGGAAGGCAGCAGCAGGAAGGTGCGCGGGTCGAACACAGAGGAGACGGGAAAGCAGAGGCGCCTCCGCGCGACAGCAGGAGCCCGGACTCGGGCAAGGCAAGGACGTCCAGAGCTGTGCTTCCTCTAGGAATCGCCCCCTGGTGCCCAGGAGCGGCGACACAGGCGGCCGTCCTAGCGGCTGCAGTGCTCCGCAGGGAGGAACCGTGAAAGTGATGTCATGGGTTAGGAGCTGGGACTCCGCGCCTCGCTGCCTGGGCTGGGCGACCTCAAGCCTGGCGCTGCCTCTCTCTGGGCTTCTGGGACAAGGGGAGAGAGCAATCCTGGTGCTCAGCTGTGACAGCTCGCGGCCTGCCGTGGACATCGAGGCCAGTGGCCGTGGGCGCTGAATCTAGGAAGGGCAGACGGATCGAAGGCGAGGGATGCGCAGCACTATCACACTTTCGCAAGACTTTCACTGCACTGGGGCAGCAACTCTTATTCACACCTTAGAGACAAGGTTAGAGACGCAGACAGGGAAAGGCACCTGCTCATACTCACACAGTTGCCACACTGAGACTCCCACACGCGTTATGAGGCTGCAGTACATGGAGCAGCGGCCTGCCTCGCGGTCCACTCCAGGGAGCGTTTATCCAGCTCCTAGCGCCCCCTACAGGGAAGACGCCGGAACAGCCCGGCTATTTGGGAGGCGTCCCCAGCCCCCGCAAGAGTATGTATGCTCTGGCCACCCAGCTGCGCTCAGAACAAACTGGAGGTGGGGGATGGGCTGTGTCCCCCCCCCCTTCTGTATGTCGTCTATATAGCTGAAGGTTTCGTTTTTAAGAACCTAGAGTTAATTTTACAATTTAAAAATATTTTTAATCTGGGACGTTGGCTCCCAGCACTTGGGGTGGGGGGAGGGCTGAGCCAAGAGGATCACAGTGAGTTTGAGGTCAGCCTGAACTTTGAGCAAAAAAATGAAGAATTTTAAATAGCAGTTTTAAATAGTTTTCACAATTAAGAATGCTGTGCCCAAAGAAGGCGTGTGCACAGCTATAATCCAGCACCTCCGAGGCTGAGGCAGGAGGATTGCTGAGAGTTTGAGGCCAGGCCATACTAGATAGGAGGACTCTGATGCACAAAAATGAAAGAAGGCAAGCAAGCTAAAAATTCTCCCAGTCTTCCACAAAGCTGCCTGCCACAAGCATCAACTGTGATAACGTGTGGAAAGGCTGTGTGAACTGCGCTGTATAAATATTTTCATCCCCAGGCGCCATGAAAGCAAACGTTGATGCCTTTAACTGTGTAAAAACAGAAAAAAAACTATATAAATGGAATAAAAATATCATAAACAAGGTTTAAAAAAAGGACAAACAGTACACTGCAAAAACATCACTACACATATGACAGAAGTTCACTGAGGAAACCGGGATGAAAGTTAATTTCCCTCATACATAAAGGGCTCTTTCAGATCAATGGGAGGGAGATGAGTCACCCGTCAGAAACAGCAGAGGCTATGAAGGAGCCCTTCACAGAGTGATACTCAACTGCGCCTGTAATTAGACGCTCATTAAAGAACACAAACCCAAACACAGTTTGCTTGCCATTTTGAAAGCTACCAGGTTGGCAAAAATGAATGATTGGGTCCAGGGATTTAGCTCAGTGGTTCCAGCGCCTACCTGGCAAGCACAAGGTCCCTAGTTCGATCACTGGTAACCACAAACAACAATGCTAGGGCGTGGTGATTCATGCCTGTAATCTCAGCATTCAGGAGGCAGAGGCAGGAGGATTGCTGTGAATTTGAGGCTCATCTGGGCCACACAGTCAGCTCAGGGCCTGCCTGAACTACTAAAGTGAGAGCCTGTGTCAAAAAAAAAAAAGAGAGAGAATGATTGATACTATTTTGCTGCTGAAGGCAGGAATAAAAAGGAGCTCAAAACTACTGTTAAGGCAGGGGCTGTAAATGAGTGGTAGAGTCCTTGCCTAGCATGTGTGAGGCCCTGGGTTCTATCCCCAGCACTGGCCCAAAAAAAGAAACCTGTTTGAGTGAAGTATGGAATGGTGATTTGTCAAAGCTTCATAGCACACTGACAGAAAAATGCACAAGGACACACACCTATCATCCCAACACTCAGGAGGCTGAGGCAGGAGGATCGCCAGGAGTTCAAGGCTAGCCAGGGATATATGGTGAGACCTTACCTCAAAAACAAACAAACAAACAATAATACTTTTTGGAACCCATGAGCAAGGAGCTACTTCACTAAGACACGGCCATGCTCTGGAACTTTGTCCCCAACCAACATATCTCCAAGATAGATCTCTAGTAAAAAATGCAAAGGACAGGAGATTGTATAGCTAATCCCTCTGATCCCTTTGGTGAACATAGTCTGACAAAAGGTTCTGCAGGGCTGTGTGTGTTTCCGCTTTTTTTTTCTCAGAGGGACACAGGTCTTGACAACTGTCCTCCGGGAAGGGGGAGGGGGTGCGGAAGGGAGACACAAGGGGCTTGCTTTTCATTTCACACTTTCTGGTATTCACCAGTAATTTAAGAAGCCAACCAGAGTTATTTGGGCACAAGGCAATCAGATTTCCTTTACATATCATTGTCTTTTAAAAAGTTAAAAAGTACACAGTCCCCAGCCAATGGCAGCCGCGCTCACTTCTGTGGATTTGGCTGTGGTGTGAAAGCAATATGCAATTTGCATTTGGACCTCTTCCCAGACTAGATATACACACCACAGTTCTCTCCAGATCCAGAGGCAAAGCACTGGAGCCCGTGTGTTTGAGACTTAGTCCTTAGCTGGTGACCGCGATGAGGGACTTACTGAGTAGATTACGATCATGCTATAGACATGATCCAAGCCACGTGGCTATCCCAGCAACATGGCATACCCGTGTGGCCTGAGGAGGAGCTGTCTTCTTGTTGTTGTTCTGAGATAGGACCTCACTATGTCACCCCAGCTGACCTCGAGCTCGGTCATCTTCCTGCCTCAGCCTCCCAAGTACTGGGATGACGGGTGTGTCCTACCACTTTTGTAAGTGTGAAAAAACAAGGTGCAGATCTACACTGGCACCTGCATATATTTTCTCTGTCAAAGGTGCTTAAGGAACTGGTACAGGGGTGAACAGGGAAAAGGAAGGGGGAATGGGATGGGGAGGAGACTGGCTTTTCATAGAAATATTCTGTGATATATACTGCTGATTTTAAAATTATGTTTCTGATCTTGGTGGCATGAGATCAGATGAGTAATCCAGTGTGGGATGCACACCTGTAATCCTAGCATCAGGAGGCTGAAGCAGGAAGATCTTTGTGAATCTGAGTAGCCCACCCGTGGCTACACCGTGAGACCTTGTCTCAAAACAAAATTTAAAGAAGAGGGGCCGGGGAGTTAGCTCAGTGGTTCCGGCACCTGTCTTGCAAGCGCAAGGGCCTGGGTTCAGTCCCCGGTAACAGCATACCATACTGGGTGTGGAGACTCACCCCAGCAGCAACCAGTACCGCATACCACAGTGCCGGGCGTGGTGGCTCATGCCTGTAATCCCAGCACTCGGGAGGCAGAGGCAGGAGGATTGCTGTGATGTGAGTTTGAGGCTGAGCTCTGGGCCAGCCTGAACTACAAAGCGAGACCCTGTTTCAAAAAACTTAAAAAAAAAAAAAAAATATATATATATATATATATATATATATATATATGAAAGTCAGACACAGGGCCAAGGCTTCCTGGGGCTGTGATCATGGCAGCCCTAGCGCCTGTTCACTGAAAGCACTGACCACACAAGGCACGCTGCGGGGAGGTGGGGGCTCCCTCTCTGGGATGTCTGGGAGCACAGACACCCCTCTCTCGTGCCAAGGCGCCACTCCCTTTCATCCTTCCACTTCTGTGCCCTCCCTGGAAACTTGATTTACATTTCCTGTCTGGGTTACCCCTGGCAACAGCCATGTCAGTCTGGGCCAGAGGTCAGTTCTGTGGCCCAGGGACAAATGACATGGCACTGGGCACCTGTGACAGGTGAGATGTCTGCAGAGCAGAGTCTCACATGGGAAGCAACACCCCCACCCCCAGCCAACAGCCTGGACCTCGACGCACTCTGCCCGATTTTATACACGGGGGAAACGGGGGCGTGCACGCACAGACACAGAGCAGCCGCGATCATGCAGCAGGCAGCCCTCCACGCTCCTGCCTCTGAGATCACCTCCAATCATGACCTGAACACGCTATGGCTCCCTCCGGCCCAGCACATCAAGGAGAGACCTTTCCTTAGACATTTGAGATTCTGCATTTCTGGCCCTCCATCTACCCTTCCAGCCCTTCCCTCCATCCATTATAATCTCTTGCTCACAGCATTTTTTTTAAAGGTTTTTTTGAGACAGGGTCTCGCTTTGTAGTGTAGGCTGGCCCTGAGCTCAGCCTCCAACTCACCTCACAGCAATCCTCCTGCCTCTGCCTCCCGAGTGCTGGGAGCCACCACGCCCGGCACTGTGGTATGTGGTACTGGTTGCTGCTGGGCGTGAGTCTCCATGCCCAGTATAGTATGTGGTTACTGGGGATCGAACCCAGGTCCTTGCGCTTGCAAGACAGGTGCCGGAACCACTGAGCTAAATCCCCGGCCCACTCACAGCATTTTTTAATATAAAAAAATAGACTCGATCACGTCCCTTCCCTGCTCAAAACCATTCTGCAGCTCCCTAGGACAGGTGGGATAAAGAATAAGTTTCTGGGCCCAGCATCGGAACTGACCTCTGCCCTCCTGCCCAGTTCTACCCCGAGCAGCTTCCCCTGAAGTCAGGTTAAACTTCGCGCTGTTGTTCACGCTGCCCAGCACACGCCATGGAGCATTTGTACCTTCTTGTCCTTGGCTTCCTCCAGACATAAAGAGTTTTCCAAATCAACAAGAAAAGCACCATTCAAAGTGAGAACTGTGCAATTCACCTGAGCAAGCAGAAGAGACACAAAGGGCCCATCCACATACAGGCAGGTGCATGACTTTTTTTACAAAGGGCAAACCATATCGACAACACTGTCATCCATCAGAAATGCAGACGTTTCTGGGATGAGCACATTTGTCAGCCAACGTCCAGGCCCATCCTTTAAACCTAGCTCCAAAGATGCCACTTTGCCCAGACATCTATCTCCTTGGCATGCATGATGCCCTCCATGTCCTTAGAGGCTGCTGGAACAGGGCCAGGCGTGAGCAGAGCTTCTATAAACGTCAGCTGTGAGTAACGTAAGTCACGGTGCCACCACCAGCAGGCAGTGGGTCCACGTACCTGCCTAAGCCCCTCAGACAGACGGAGGGTTCTGACCCATCACTCTTGGGGACCAGCACAGAGCTGTGCCCAGTAAGTGCAGGTGCAGCAGGGCCTGGGAGGGGTACAGGGGAGAGGGAGCTGGAGCCGGAGCACCTCGCTCTGTAGCGGGCTGTATCACACCCTATGCCGCCCCTGTGTCAGCTATGGGCTCTCAGAGGTGCCTGGCTTTGGACATTCCCTCTCTAGGCCTCTACTTCCCTGTGTGAGAAAGGACTCTCCATACATTACAGGTTTCTCAAGGACAATAATGGGTGGAACCCTGAGAATAGAGTTCGTCATGTTCACCAGACCCCACTTTAAGAAATGCTACGTCCTTGCAGAGCAGGGTAAGTGCATGCTTGTAATCCCAGGACTCAGGAGGCTGAGTCAAGAGGGTCATTATAAATTTGAGGCCTGCCTGAGCTACTTAGAGAGTCTGCGTTATGTAGAGAGACCCTGTCTCATGAAACAAAACAACAACAAAAAAGGATTGTCAGAGCCAGGGATTAAGCTTGGTGTTGCCACATCTATCTTGCAAAAAACAAACAAACAAACAAAAGATTGTCAAATGATTTTTGGCAAAAGAATTAGGATAAGTCATTGGGAAAAAAACATTTTTGGGTTGTTGTTGTTTTGAGACAGGGTCTCACCTTGTAGTTCAGGCTGGCCCTGAGCTCATTACGTAGCCCCGGCAAGCCTTGAACTCAGCAATTCTCCTGCCTCTGCCTCCAGAGTGCTGGGATTACAGGTACCAGGCATTGTGGTAAGTGGTACTGATTGGGTGTGAGTCACCACGCCCAGCATCGTTGTATGTGGTTACCAGGCACTTAAGCAAGGCAGGCACCAGAACCACTGAGCTAAATCTCCAGCCCCCCAAAATGGTTTTCTGGCCAATAGCACAGCAACAATTGGCCTTTGTCCCATTTCCACATGCAGAAGGGCCCGGCCTCTGTCCTGTCCTGTGATCACAAAGCCAGAAGGAAGAGGGAGTGTGGCACCGTCAGCATGGAGGAGACCCCAGATCATGATTTAAGTGGTGGCTTCTCAGATGACACCAAACACAGTGACAAAAGGAAGGACTGAGGAGTCGGACTTCACAAAGTTAAAAACTGCTGTTCAAATGATGCTCTCAAAGGGCAGGGGTTTTAGCTCAGTGGTGTTGAACCTGCCTCGAAAACACAAGGTCCTGAGTTCAATCCCGGGACTGGGAAAATTTCAAAAAGAGATGCCCTCAAGAAAGTGAAAAAAAACATACTCCCCAGGGATTACAGAGGAGGGAAACCAAATTTAAACAGTTGATTTTGGCTGGGCACTTAGCTCAGTGGTTCCGGTATCTGCCTGGTAAACTCATGGTCCCAAATTCCATCCCTCGTCCCACACACCACAATGCTGGACGTGGAGGCTCATGCCTGTAATCCCAGCACTCGGGAGGCAGAGGCAGGAGGATTGTTGTGAGTCTGAGGCTAGCCTGGGCTACCTATTGAGCTAAGGGCCAGCCTGAACTACAAAGAGACCCTGTCTCAAAAAAAGAAAGATATATGTGAAGGTCCTGGGTTCAGTGCCAATTACCACACACATAGGTGGGCACACACGCACACACACAGACACACACACACACACCAGATATGAATGGCCAATGAGCATATGAACAGGGGCTGACATCACTGGTCTTCAAGAAAATGCAAATCAAGAACAATACCCCACCACCACCAAAAAGAAGGGCTGGGGATTTACCTCAAGTGATACCGTGCCTGCCTTAGAAACACAAGAACCAGAGAGTTCAATGCCCTACACCACACACACAAAAAGAACATTGGGTGGGGGTTTGTAGGGTGGGTAGAAGAATGGGGAAAAATGAGAATCAAGTCGTGTCACATACTGGTACAAATTGTCAGTTGAGTATCATCATAATAAGTATATAAATTGTACCTATTTCACAATTTAATAAAAGAACATTAGCCAGTACTGCGGAGTGTCTGGTGAAAGAGGGACCCTCCATACTGAGGGTGAGAACCAGGAAGGTGTGGTCACTCTGGACGGGTCTGTCAAGAAGTGAAAACGAAGTCCGCGTCGAACCCTGTGAGTAAATATCCAGAGCAGAATTATTCCTAGCTTGAAAGTGAAAACATTCAAGGCTGGGGACTGGGTGAACTGGATACAGTACGTCCGCACAATGCAATATTACAGAGTAAAGGAGTAGACGGATCCTGCAATGACACGACGGACCCTGCACACATCGAAAGGCCAGCTCGTGTTTGTTTCTGTTGGCATGAGATACTCAGAAAGGCAGTTATGGAGACAAAAAGATTTGTGACTGTTGGAGGGTCGGGATGGGACAAGGAAGTGAGTGAAATGGGTGTGAAGTTTCTTTTCACCGTGGTGGTAATGATTTTAAATAAAACCGTAGCCTGGCATGGTGGTGCACACCTGTAATCCCAGCAGGAAGATCGCTAGGAGTTTGAGGCCAGGCTGGCAGGGGAGCACTACCACACCCAGCACGCTTTTCTTTATAAAGTACCGGTCTTGCTCTCGGGCGTGTGGCTACAATAAGGAAACAGAAGGGGCTGAGGGGGAGGGGCAAAGGACCTCAGAACAGCCGAGGCAGAGCAGGTGGGAGGGGCTAGCAAGCCTTGACGGACACGTGACTTCCTCCCTGAGCCTATTCGGGACTCCTGCTCCCGGAGGGTTGGGGATTCCCAGGCGGGGAGCCCCGAATTATTTCAGGGAATTTTTGCATCCCATATGTACACCCCACACTGCCTCTAGACCAAACAAACACTGCGTTTCACACATTCTCTCTTTCAAACCAAAACAGATGCTGCCACAACGGATAAAACTCACTCACTTTCAAGGGCTCCCAAGAAGTGGGTGCCTAGGGGCTCACTGCCCTCCCAGTGGTCTTCAGTCTTGGAAACGAAACCTTTTTGGGGCAGGGGGTCAACATTTCCCATGACCAGTGGGGTTTTTCCTGTCCCTGCCGACGTGGGTAGGGGAACCCTCAGGGTTGGTGCGCTGGGCCAGCACCGCTGGCCTGGGTGCAGACCTGGTGGTGACAGAGGTGTGTTCTCAGCTGTCTGCTTCTTAGCCAGGTGCCACCAAGCACTTGGCATGTGGCTGGGGCCCTAGGGAACCATCTCATTTCAACTTGTTAGCATGTAAATGGCACCCAGGGCCATGGCGACTGTCCAGGGTAGCCAAGAGAGGACCGCTCAACAATCACGAGTTCCTGGATGTCCTTCTGTCCCTGGCTGGCTCCTGAGGGTCCTCTTCTCTCAGCAAAGGCGGTGCCCACAAAACTGGGGGCTCTGTGCAGTGCAGGCAACTACGACTTCAGAATCCCATCCTGTTTGACACCAGCTGGCAAGTCCTGAGGATGAGGAGCCCCTCTCAGGACCCTCACCTGCTTCCTCCCACCCCGAGCCAGGGAGCCCCTTCTCCTGAGTGGAATGCTGACCGTGACAGCCGTGTCCCTTCCCAGGATGGGCAGCTCCTACTCTCACTCTTGGGTCACAATCTTCAGGGGCCAGCACAGAAAACCCTAGGACGAGGACACCAGGGCACTAGGCCTAAGCTGACAGCCTCACCCAGCCCGACGCAGCAAGCTCTTCCTGTAGGGACTGTCCTCTTGCCCGGATCCAAGCTGTCCTGCCCTCTTTGGAGCTGCCAGCACCGCCTTCCACAAAGTTAATCAGCGATGCTTTCAGTTCTGGTCCAGGGGACGGTTTCCACCTGCTCCTACCCCGTTACAGGCCCCTGCAGAGACCTGTAGTCCAGGCTGACCTTGAACTCACAGCACTCCTCTTGCCTCAGCCTAATTGTTAGGATTACAGGCATGTGCCACCACGTGCAGCCTCTGCATTTTAAACAGAGCAGAGTCCGGGGCCAACCAAAGGGAGAGGGCTGTGGAGGGCGGGGACTCAGGCTGTGCCCCTGCCTCTGAGGCACCCACGGGGCCCACTGAGGCCAAATCCACTCCACTGACCCCGGCTTCCTCTGGAGGGGCCCTTTCCCATCCCCCCACCAGCGGGCAGGGGTCGGCTCTCTCCAGTTGCCATTTGGATAATGCAGGTGGCTCAGAACTGGAGACCCTGGGAGGAAGGCAGTGGGCAAGCTTAGGCTCCGGGGGTGGGGACCACAGAGGTCTCTGCCCCCATCACCCGCTGCACGAGACAACCTTAGTCCTGAGCTGCTATTCAAATGCCACTGTTTGCCAGCTGCTAAGGACCGTGGACAAGTCACCCGGCTGCCTCAATTTACCTGGCTGTGAAGGAGGAGCCTACTCCTGCTGGACAGGATCCTGTATGAGAATCAGTGAGGTCAGGGCTGCACAGTCCTGACACACATTTCCTCTTGGCATCTGTTTACATCCCCCAATCCTGTGCTAAGCCAGGCAAGGTGCCTGCAGTCCCAGTTGGTCAGGAGGCTGAGGCTGGAGGGTCACTTGAGCACAGAGGTTCGAGGCCAGCCTGGGCAACAGAGTGAGACCTTGCTTTTAAAAAAATACTTTAAAGCCCTGGGGAGGCTGATGCAGGAGGATCCCACATTCAAGGCCAGCCTGGACTACATACTGAGAGTGAGACTCTGTCTCAGAAAAAGTAAGAGAAAATAAACAGGCTGAGATATAGGTAAGGCTCTTGTCTAGCCTTGGGTTTCATTCCCAACCACCCAGAAAAGCACAATTACAGCAAACCCGAAAAAGCCCACACTGGGACTGAGCCAGTACCCATCTCACCCTGCTGCCTCTCCCCCAGCAGGAGGGCTGAGCCTGGAACACGTTTCCCTCTTTCTGGGACCCACCCCTTCCCCAAGCCCTTCAGCCTGGCACCCCACATGTTCAATTTGCTGACAGCGCCTCTCCTGTGTCCATCCCCAACCCTGTCCTGTGGCAGGATGGCCCGTGGGTGGCTTCTCAAAGCCCTGGCAGCTCTGACATTCTCAGCTGCCCTCTGGTCTTGCCATGCAGGGAACAGGGCAGGGACACACAAGGACTTCTCATGAACGCTGGTCCAGAATCCCACCACTGGCTTCCTGGGGACACCTGACGAGTCCATCCGACCTCAGCCTCCTGGTCTGTACCAGTAGAAAACTGTCCCCCGCCCAGCTGTGCGGTGGGCGCTTCTATAATCCCAGCACTCTGGCAGGCTAAGGAAGGAGGGTCCAACTCGGTCCCAACCCAACAGCAGAGCCTGGCACAAGAACCCCTCACAGCAAACGAAGCCCACGGTGGCCCCGCAGGTCACAGCTGAGCTGGTGTTCACCACCCTCACTCAGGCCCCATGCCGGGCTGTGTCCCTCTCCATGCTATGCGCAGAGGGGGCCTCGCCAGTCATACCCCGGCCAATTTCCAACAGGTACACAGGTCCCATGCTGTGGCCTAAGGTCCCTTGCTGACCACTGCAAGTCACTGCCACCATGTCCCACCTGCAATGTCCCCTTTGCTGCCACACTAGAAATGACCTTGTCTGTGGCCTATATCCTTGAGATTTCTCTGCCCGAGTCCTGGATGCCAGCCAGGGTGTCCTGGGCAGTGACAGACACGCCACTGCTATCAGCTGTTTGAAGTACCAGTGCAGTAATTCAGGGGACCCAGCTCCTGGGGAAGGAAGAGCGGATGAAGGCGCCCCAGTCTGAGTCTACCCCAAAAGAGAGGAATCTGAATAGGGTGTGGTGCCTAGGCCCGGAATCTCACATTCGGGAGGCTGAGGCAGGAAGATCATCATTAGCTAGAAGCCAGCCTGGGCTACACAGTGAGTTCCAGGTCAGACTGAACTATACAGCAAGATTTTGCCTCAAAAAACCCTAAGCAAAACAGAGGGATCCTAACAGCGTACAAGGTGCCAGGCCCCACGCGAGGGTCCTCCGGTGGCCTTTTATGTTTGCCTGCTGTGACAGAACCATAGATGCATTTTGCACATGTCAACCTGAGGCCTGGATAACCTGGGACCTGTCCTTAGGTCACACAGTGAGGCCCAGCCCAGCCTAGAACTGGTTCCCAGGCTGCCAGACCTCCTGTGTCATGTAGTGACAGATTAGGGCAAACTGTGTCCCTTGCCTTGGTTTCCCGTTTGTGCACTGAAGATGTGGCCTCTGATGGTGTGTGATGTCATCTGGGCTGTCACCTGGCAAGTCTTAGGGCCAAAAGAGGAAGTGAGGCACAGCGGCTTCCCAGCCCCAGCCCCCAGCCTGGAACCAGCTGGGGGAGTCACCTCGCTTCCCCCTTTCCCTAGAAACTCCCCAGGCAGTGCCTGGGTGCCTGCAGCCCAAATGCCCTGCCTCCTCTTCACGTGTGATAGCTCACGCCTGTCTTCCGGGCACTCGAAGGCTGAGGCAGGAGGATCAACAGCGGCAAGGCCAGCCTGGGTGACACAGCAAGACCTGGTCACACACAGACACACACACACAAATCACTTCAGCCCGTGTCCTTTGGGGCTCCCTCTGGCGGTGGCCGCATCAACTGCACTCACAGCCCTGGGCCAAGTACACTGGTCTTTCTCTTTTTCCTCTCCGATGCTTTGTCTCACTGAATCATTTAAGAAATGAACATCTGCAGGACCCCAGGTTTCACCAGCTTCTGTTTTCACAGAAGTATGTGTGTATTTCCTGAGCCCTGAGCCCACCCTCGGGGAAGGGCTTCATTTCCCACTCGGCGCAAGTCCACACTGGCAAACATGACCATTTTTTTAAAGATTTTAAGATCAAATTGATAAGACCAAATTGAGAATGGAATGTTTCCTTTGATTTATATTTATATTATTTATATCTAATTTCTATTATATTATTTAATTTATTTTTGAGACAGGGCCTCACTACTTAGTTCAGGCTGGCCTTAAACTCACAGCGACGCTCCTGGTATGACGGTGTGCACCACTGCACCCAGCTGCTACCCTCACTTCAAGAGGGAACCGAGACTGGGAGAGGAGAAGGCAGGTGCCAGCGGGGTCCATGGTGCGAGGGGAGTGGGCCCTCCCCTTCCCACCTTCTGCCTGAGTTGGTCAGAACCCGGGGGGGCTGCAACACCCCTCAGTGCGCGTGTGAGCAGGGCTTGCCCCACCTGCGTGAGAGGCCCGGTTGGCACTGGGTTTCTACAGCCTGACATCACGGTCACTCTGCTGGGAAGGTGTTTCAACATCTGCACTGGTGCAGCGACTTCCCTGTACCGCATGGGCAGAAGCCACCGAGTGAGTGCCATGGACCCGTGGATTCAGTGGCCAGTCGCAGCCCTTCATACAGAAACCACATTCATTCTCTGTGGAGCAGGTCGACACGGCCACCCCAGAGAGGGCTGGCATACAGCAGGGGCCCACAGCACCCTGGGGAGCCCCCCCCCCCCGTGCGAGATCCTCAGTCCCCCGCTGAGCCCCCATCGCATCAAAGTCCAGCTCAGCCGTGGCCTCCTCCGGGAAGCCTCCTAAGGACCTCGTGGGTGAGAACTCTGAGGCTCCTCCTCAGCCCCAGGCCTGGGCGCTCACATCCTCCTGCCTCTCCCCTCCCCCTCCCTGAAGGTCCAGTGTGGCGACTCAACTTCCTCTTTCCTCCTTGCATCTTCCCCCGGGCACTTGAACATCCTCCAGCCAGAAATACCTCGCTGCTCCCTGCAGTCTGGCCACCGGCCCTGCTGCCAGTGCCCTTCACAGGGCTGATGCTGACGGCACGGGAGGAAACTACTACTGTTTTCGAGTACCCACTACGGTCTAGGTAGACGGCCAAGGTGAACCAATGGATGAGAGTGACAAAGTCCAAATCCCAGACCCAGCCACTCCTGAGCCCATGCCCGATGCCTCACAGCTCCATGAGCCAGTGGAGCATCTTCTCTGCACAGGCCTGTTTAACTTCGACTTTCTGTCATATGCAACTAAAAGGGTCCCCACTGACAGAAGCTGAGACAGGTGGCTTATCACAAGGTCACACGGCTACAGAGCAGAGCTGAGACTCCCATTTAGAATCCCAGCATTGAGGAGGCTGAGGCAGGAAAATCTCCAAGTTCAAGGACAGCCTAGGCTCTAGAGCAAAACCCTGTCTCAAAAAACAAAAACAAGGCCAGGTGTGGTGGCTCACAACTGTAATCACAGCGCTTGGGAGGCAGAGGCAAGAGAACTGCTGTGAGTTCAAGGCTCACTTGGGCTACATAGTGAGTTCAGGGCCTGACTGAACTACAAAGCAAGACTCTGTCTGAAAAACAAAACCATACCCATTACTTACCCTTTCCACGTGTCTGTCCCCATCACCCCTGACACACGTGTAGGACTTTCTCTCCTTTTACCTTATTTGACCCTGCCCGCAACAGAAGTGCAATGTTTGGTCTAGTTTATTACTTTTGAACTCCTAGAGACAAGACATGCTCAGCATGCAGTACGTGCCCAATATTTGCTCATAGAGTAACAGAATGACTAAATGACGTGACTGAAGTCATAGTGTCATAGGGTGCAGGAAGATTCCTAACTCCTCAGCCTTCTCACAGGTGAGGAAACAAGTTTCAGGAGGAAGAGCTTGGTCTAGGGTCCCCACTCCACAGCTGTCCTGGGCCCCACTCACATCCTAGGACCCTGCCCGGAATCTCACTGCCTGCTATGCCCAAGAGGAAGGCTGCTCAGCCTCCATCAAGCTCCAAATGATGCTGGACAGATGTCCCAGCCTCTGCTGGTCGGGGCTTTGTGTCACCAAAGGGGAAAGTCCTTTCCTTCAGAGTTCTGTGAGGTTTACGTAAAAGAGAAGCAGGGAATGTCCCTGAGCGGAACAGTGGCCCCTCTCCTCCACTAGGGGGGCTTCTCAGGGCCCAGGGCCCAGGGGGGACCGTGCTCGACACCCCCAGCCCCAGGGGTCTGTAGACATTAAGGTTCCGCTTGGAGCCATTTCAGAAGGAAATGAAAGAAGCGGAACTTGTCATCATCAGGTGGCTTCTGGCGGGTGGGGGCAGGGAGAGGCCAGGGCGTGGGGGCAGGGCACCTGCGTCTTCTTTGCCCAGGGCCTACCCAAGCCTCTTGTCCTCTGCCCTGGGCAGAGCAGATGGCATTAGCGTCAGGGAGGAAACTGCACAGTGTTCCTGAGCTCTGGACAGTTGCGACCTCCATGGGCCTTGGTTTACTTGGCAACGGAACTAGTGTTCTAAGAGCTCCTCCTCCCGGAGCTGGGGGTAGGACGTCACCCCCCAAGGGTCTGGGGAGTGAACCAGGTTCCCCCTTACAACCACTGTGGGAAACACCTGTGTCCAGAGCCAGTGCAGGCCCGGCGCCTTCCAGGGGAGGAACAGGTCCCCTAAAGCTGCTCTATCCAATGGCGGACACTGACATCCCCAACCCCTCCCAGGGACCCTCATCCAGCAGGCTGACCTGCCCCCAGCTCTCCAGGCTACCTGGCTTGGCCAGGCATTACTCACAGTGTCAGGAGGGAGTTGGTCCCCAGAGCCCCAAGCCCGGCTGCCTCCTCAGCCTCTGGGGACAAGCAACAGTGGGGCCTGCCCAGGCCCTGACGTCTGACTTCCTCCCCGCTCCACAGGCGTCCAGGAAACCACACCCTGGGGACAGGGTGCCAACACCCTGGGGCCCTGCCTCCCAAGCCAACTACTCCCACCAAGCCCCTGGGCACTGCCAGTCCCAATGGCTGCCCTGGACAGGCCCCAGACCATAAATAATACAGCAACCTTCCTGCCAGTCTCTCGTGACCGATCGCGTTTCGGGGCCACTCGAGTTTCTGTTCTCTGCTTTGTCCAAAGCGCCGGGTCTCTGGCCACCACATGGGCACTCTGTTGTCCCCATCAGCCAGCCCCAGCCAGAGCTGGCAGGGCAGGGACAGCATGAGGGGCACCCTGGAGAGAGGGCGCCCTACTTACTATCAAAGCAGCTCAGTCCTAAATGGGACTGGGTGTCGGGGGCAGGGCCGGGCCAGTCACATCTCCCCCAGGTTGGCCAGGGCCACCTCCTACAGAGCCCCTCGCCTCTTCCACCTGCCCAGGTCCCATCTAAAGACCACAGCTAGGGAGCCACTGGTACTAGACACCAGATGCCAGCTCCTGTAATAGAATCAAAATAATATTCCACCCTTGGTGATGGCTGCTTTCTCCTGGAGGTGTCCAGATCACCCGTGTGGTAGCTTGGGTCACAGCTATGGTCCCTCGCAGGACTGAACAATGTCACAGTGTACATGTCACATACACGTCAGCTCACTTTGTACCCCCAGAGGGGCACTCAGGGAACTTTCTCCACCTCCGGCGCCCTCCGCCCTGGGCTCTCCTCCCATCCTGACTCTGCCCTGGGCACTGCTGCCCTACTTTGATAGTAAGAGGAACAGGACAGTGAGGGTGCACCCTGGGTGGGGCCGGTGACCCCATCCATGGCCTCAAGACAGGCCTGCCCACAGCACGCAGCACAAGACTCCAGCAGGTGAGCTGAGGTCACCAGGGCCAGGCCCCGTGTGGCAGGAGAGGAGTCACAGCGAGGAAGCAGACTGGCTCGGACAGGGACGAGGCCTGGAGGAGGGGCTCCCTTCTCCGCCCTGGGGTACCAGATGGCTCGCTGTCCACCACGTCCCCTGGAAGCTCCCTGAGCCCGGCTGCCAGCTGCTCCCCAGCCCCTGGGCCCAGATGCAGCTGTGGTGGGGGAGGAGACAGGCCTGAGTGGAGCAGCTGCGCCCTGCCCGGACTGGCACTCCAACCCTGTGTGTCAGCGGGCCGCCCAGCCCACCAGGAGGCCCATAAGCCCACTGGATAAATGTGCTTCTCCCGCCCGAACGAAAGAGGCTGGAGATGGACAGGGTACCGGGCGGTGGGTTGGAGCAAGGCCTGTGAGGGGCACAGGGCCCAGATGGAGAGCTCAGGGAGACAGGCGGACGGCAGGAGCTTGCTCCAGGACACAGCCGGCACTCACAGGTGACAAGGGGCTGCCGCCCTGCACGGGCCTGTCTCAGCCAGGCCAGGCTACAGGCTACAAATCTTCAGTGGCTCTCAAGTCCCAACGGCAGGAGAATGGGAGCCACGGTGGGTCTCAGCTAAGGGCGCCCACCCAACCCTGGGCTTTCCACTCACTTGCTCCGTCACCCCTCGTACCCCACAGAGGTTTGGAGGAAAGGAAGCGGGTACAGGTGAGGGGTGGGGTGACACTGGCAGGCCGGGCTGCTAACTGCTAACGTCGCCAAGTCAGCCATCTGACCCCACTCCGCTTCCTGAGAGGCCTTACCGTGGAGCTTTGCTGGCTCTGCACCCCAGTGTGACAGCTCCCCGGCTGGTCTGTCCCCAGGCCTGGAGCCAGAATGGCTCGCTGGAGACCCTGGCTGGTGGGCCGGCTCCAGAATCCTCGCTCCGGCTTCCGAGCTGGAGCTTCCCAAATCTCTGGCAGAGGGCCAGGCCTGGTCAGCCAGCAGCTGCTCCATGCGCACCTCACGCTTTTCCAGATGTGAGTGGGACTCGGCCAAGGGTGACCTGCGCACGCAGAGGGGAATCTGAAGACGCAAGTGGAAAAGTATGCGCTGTCCAATGCAAACCTCCAATTTGTCCCCGCCATGGCCACCGGCCCCGCCTCAGGCTTCGGAGAGGCTGACTCAGTTCTCCCCACGAAGCCCAGGGGCTAGGGCCCTGCAGTGCCATGGTCTGGCTCCTTCTGGGGACAGCCTTCATTGTTTGGGGGACCCACTGGGGCATCTTCCCTGCTGTGTCTCGGGTCCTCCATGTGTGGCCAGGCAAATGCAGCAGAATGACGGCAGCCACACCAGCCTCTTCTGCTCTCAAATCAGACATCGAGGCCCCTCCGTGACCCCCAGGGGCTCCACCTCATCCCATTTTGTGGATGAAGAAACTGAGGCACAGAGGGTCAGTCTGCCAGCTCCCTGAGCAGCTCGCACCCCCGGGAACGGTGTGGGGTGACCAGTGCTGGGCTTTCTCCATCCTGTCAACAGCCCCTGAGGTTTCCCTGAGGTCAATCTGGAAACGTCAGGGTGGAATGAGATGCTGGAAAATCCAGCTCTGGTTAGTGGGAAGAGCGTCAGGCGTAGTCAGAATCTGACCTTCACCCTCCTGCCCGGCCCTGGGTCCCCACCCTACAAGCTCTCCCCAGCTCTGGGGTGCAGCCCCAACTCTCCAGGGATTTGATGCAAAAACACCTCCAGCTTACTCTGCTGAGCTCTCCCACATTTGCGCAGCCCAGGCCCCCTCACTCTCCTGTCTTGCGGAGTTGCTAGGAGGCTCTGCGATTTTCACCATCAACAAAAGGACCAGGACCTGGGGGATCTAGGCTCTGTTTCTGATCATGTCGATGATGACACTGACGCATGCCGCGTTCCTGACATCCTAGTCTTAATTGTGCTTTTCCTGATTCTGATATTTTATCAATTATTTTATTGTAGGCATTTCCTGTATGCGGTCACAAATATTTTAAGAAGGAAATGAATGAAGAAGGAAAAAAGAAGGAAGGAAAAAGGCAGGCAGGAAGATGAAAAGGGAGGAAAGGTAAAAGGAAGTGAGGGAGGGAAGTTAAGAGTTTGTAGGAAAAAAAGACCAGTCCGGTCCCTTGTGTGGGTAAAATAACTCCTTTAAAAAAAAATCCACCCCTTTGGTGGCATCTGAAATGCAAAGACACCCTCTAAGTAGGCGGCGGCCACTAAGTTCTCCCTTATGCTACTAGGACCCTTGCAGCCCCCTCTTCAGAGGAGGTGCCCCAGCCTTGCCCAGGACCCCGAGGCACCGGTCCAGCACTCCCCTGGGGCACTGAGAAGCTTTGGTAACAATGGCAACAGCAGCAATTCAACACTCCCTGTACTCGGTCCACTACGGTGGCCTGCCAGGCCCTGCTCTGTGCGTATTACCTCATTTAATCCGCATGCTAATCCTAAAAACATGCAGAGAGGAATCCGCCCCTTCACGTGTTCCACCTCGGCAGCCTAGAGCCAGATCCCCAGCCGCGGGTGACAGATGTCACGTGAACTGGTCACGACCCAGGGCATAGAAGGAATGTATGCGAGCTGCATGGTGCCTATCGGGCTCAGTGAGGTCGGGGGCAGGGCTAAGGTCACACAGTGGAGCCCAGCACCAGCCAGCTTTGGAACAAACCTGAGGGTCTATGCAGACGGTGCCTGCCATGGCCATTCCCTCCCTAGCAGGCATGCAGTGCCCCAGCCCAATGCCAAAGATGCCAATTTCTCTGTAGGTGCCTGCGCTCTAGCCCTGTGCCCTCCTGTCCTCACATGGCTGCCTCCCCCTCCTGCCCCTCGCCAGGTACCTCAGGGTCCTCACGGAGATGCAGTACTTCCACATCAGGCCCCAGGCGACGCGGCCATCGCCCTTCATGCCCGGCAGAGCAGAGCTTGTGGCCTGGGGGCCACGGCCACCACCCTGACTGTCCTTCTGGTGGTTGAGGCTGGGTCTCTTCTTGGGGCTCTCAGGTCACATCCTTCTTCATGGTAGGACCAAGAAAGAGAAAGCCCGAGGCCAGGGGAGAGATGCACCGCTGGTTGCCTCCGGCCACAGGAGCGGGTCCCAGGTCTGGTGTGTGCGTCCCTGGCCAGTGCTCCTTACACTCAGACCGGGCTTCTGCACACCCTGCCCTGCTGCCTGCCAAGAGATTGTGGTGGCTGAGGGCCAGGGGAGCCTGAGTCACTGGGGCGGGACGGTGGGATCGCTGGCGGCCCCCAGCACAGTGAGCGCAGAGAGCAAGCAAAGTGGTTTGGCTGGGGCTGGTGTGGGACTAGGCAACCTCAGGAGGGCGGGAGGGAGGCAAGGCGGAGGCTGAGGGCGGCCACATCCTCCCGGTCTCCCCAGAGGCCTAAACCCAACACCCGCCCTCCCAGGCCTCAGCCCAGCCCACCGAGAGGCTGGGAGGGGGAAGGGGCTGCCCCGCCGCCGGCCTTCTCTCTGTTGATGACAAACAAAGACCAGATCCAGGCAGCTCCACAGAGCAGTGGCCGCCCACCGGCCAGGGTCTCCATCTGGCCCACGGTGCAGTGTCCAACCCGGCCAGACTGCTGTGTGGTACTGGCTGTGGGCTTGGGGAGCCCTGGGCAGGGCCAGAACCATCTCCTCTAATTCCCTCAGTGGCCTCAGAAAAGGGAATTTATCTGCTTCCCTTTACAGTGAAGAAACTGAGGCAGTAAAGAGGAAGTCACGGGCCGAGGAAGTGGTGGTAGGGCTGGAAGCAGGGCAGGCCACACCTCAGTAGGGATGGGTGGGAGGCCCACAGCTCCCTGGACAGCTGAGGAGGAGGATGTGGGGCTTTTCACCCTAACAGCTGTTCCCAAGCTCAGCCCAGGGCAGGCAGCTGGGGCTTCCCAGGCTGAACCCCTTGGGAACAATGACTCACAGATCAAAGTCGCCCCACTTCTCCCCACACACAGTCCCCAGGAAGTCCCCCAAAGGGCAGGTGGGCCAGAGCCCAAAGCCTGCAGCGCCCTGGGCGTCGGGTGCAGCTGTCCCGCCCGCTGGGCCCCGGGTCCCACTCACTGGACAGTCGGGCTCGGAGAAGAGTGGCAGCAGCTGCCCACACCACCGCCCGGCCGGGCTCTGTCCCAGCCCCCACGCTGGCCGGTGCTCGATGGGAATTCCGTCTCGGATTCCAGCCCGGTTCTCACGCTCAGAGGGGCAGCTGCCTGCGGTCTCACCCCACGCCAAGGCGCTTTTTATCCAAACGCAAGATGGGTGTCCACGAAGGCCCCGGCTCCTGGGGGCTTTGCAGACCCACATTCTCCCTCTGTGTCATCACAGGTCACCACGGCAGACCCTCCCTGCACACCGCGGCCCCCAAGGCACAGCTGTGCAGACTCGGCTTGAACACGCGGCCGCACGGAAGGCTCCCTACTGTTCAAGGACACCCATTCCATTGTGGGACCTAAGGAAATGCTCCTGTCTTGCTGTAAGGCCTCCACTCTGGGTTGGTCGGAGCCGCCCCGCCTCGAACTTTTGTGAGCGGAGGCGGCCTCTACTTACACTTGCCAGACACTCACGCATACCCTCATCTGCCCGCCTCTGCAGCCCAGCCCTGGGACTCCACACCCGCTCACTCCTCCCCCGCTGCTGAGCTTCCTTCCATTCCTCTCCTCCTCCCACTTTCTGTTCATACATATCTCCTCTGCCTTCCCTATCTCCATTCATCCATTCTTCCATCTACGAATCTTCCCTCTCTCTACCCGTCCTCTAGTCCCTATCTTCAGCTATCCACTCACGTATCTATCCACTCACCCATCTGTTCTTCTCATCATCCATCGATCCACCCACCGCCATCTCTTTAACTATCCACCTGCCCCTCCATTCGTGCCCTTCTGGATGGCCTTCTGCCCTGAGCCAGCCCCTTGTCCCCACAGGGCCTACGGATGAGCTAGGCCAAAGCGACACATCGGCCTTCCCGTGGCGGCCTTGGGAGTTCCCTACCAGCCCTGTGGCCCCCAGGTCCCCAGACACAGCTGGGCACTTGTCAGACCTCTGCCAGGCCTGGGGTGACATCAGGCTCAGCTCCCCCATGTTTCCTGGCCCAGGGGCGGCTCTCTGAGACACCCCAGGCCTCCCACAGCTTCTTCCCCAGGATCCTCTCCCAACCCTACAGGGGGGCAGTCTCCCTCTTTTGGGGGTGGTGCCAGGGGTAGAATTGAGGTCTTTGCACACACCAGGCACGCACCCACCACCGAGCTGCACCCCAGCCCAGTTTCCCCGCTGATAATAAGTGCACGAGAGTGTGAGTGCATCACGTTCCCTGAGCACCGAGGCGCCTCTCACAGCTTGTTTGCTGTCTCTCTCTCTGCAGGGATTTCTCCGTGTGCATGGATCAGCTCCTCATGCTTCACGGATCCTTCAGGACTTATCATGTCTGTGAGGCTCAGACTGGCTGTCTGCAAAATGGGAACAAGAGCCGCCCTGCAGTCGGGGTGACCACGACTGTGTGGACACATGTGACCCTGGCAATGACATGTGACTATTCCATGTCATGTGTGGGACATGGCAGGAGCTTACAAAGGAGAACTCCTGGTCAGTGTCATTTGAAAGCCCTGGCACTTGCTGCAGGGCTGGAGTGAGGGGCTCAGTGAGGGGTGCCCACCCACCCGCCCTGGGACCTAGGGAGCCACAGCTGGTGGAGAAGGGCACAGGCAAGGCAAGGTCCACAAGGAAACATTCAGAGTGCAGAGCGGCGGCCTCACCCGCTGACTCAGGCAGCCCGCTGGGGATGAAGTTACCCCCGTGCAGCCGGAGACAAGGATGCACGTGTTCCCTGGGAGAGGCTGACACTGCCGTGAACTTGGCCTTCCAGGACACCACACCCGGCTTCTTGAGTTTTAGACACTGACAAAAATGTGGATCTCCACAGGCTAACCCCACTCAAACAAACTAAACAACCCTGTGCCTTCTTTGATACTCACAAAGAACATCTGTGGGTATCTGGGCCGCAGGCCACCTCCTCCAAGAAGTCCCTGGTGACTCCTACATGTGCCGGTGGCCCTGCCAGCTCCCGGAAGACACACTGACCAGCCTGGGAGGGACCAGCGTGGGTGCAGGGCGGGCTTCTCAGTCTCTCCTGCCCCAGCATGAGCTCTGGCCCAGAACAGGGTGACTGGACCAGCATCAGTTGAATGAATGAACAATGCTCTCATTTCTCCTTTTCACTTTGCCAAGAAAGAAACCAAGGCCCAGAAAGGAGAGGAAACTGAGGCCCAGAAAGGGGAGGGACCTGGCCAGGGTAGGATCCAGGCCCAGAGTCTTATCTCTGTTTGTCAGCTGTCCCCAGAGTCTGGGTGTAAGAAAAGTGAAGACAATCGCACAGTCTCATAGGGCTTTGCCACTGCAGGGAGAAATAGGATCCCAGTGTCTGCCACCAACTCAGGGGGAGGCTTTTCCAGGGGTGTCTGTCCACGAACTTGGGACAGCGGCAGGTGGCCTGGTGAGAGGTACCCAGAGATCTAGGAGGTGGGTGCTGGCATGGGAACCTAGCCAAGATGACAGCCAGACCGCCGGGCTCTCTTTCCAGAGCCCTGCCCATTTCTTCCCTGCCCTGGGGAAGGCGAACAGTACCCTTCTGCGAGCGGCTTTCCTTTAATACTCTCAGAGTGCCACAGTTGGTGATTGTTCCGAAGACCAACGGTGCTACTGGATGATGTTAGAAACTTTGGCAGACAGCGCTGAACGGGCGGAAGCGATGTCATGGGGGCGTGGCCTTGCACGGATATCGGGATTCCACCCCTTCCCGTCTTTTTGCTTTCTTATCACCATGCCGTGAGCAGCTTTGCTCTGTACTGTGCTACCACCACCATGTTCAGCGTTTCTCAGGACCAGTGTGACAGCCGCAAGTCACCATAGACCGAACCTTCTGAGACTGTTGGCAGAAATAAATTTTTGTTAAAGGTGTTTATAGCAGATATTTGGCTTTAAACTCATACCCATTCTCCTGCCTGAGCAACCTGAGTGCTGGGATTATGTGCACTACCATCGCCAACTTGATATTTTCTTTTAAAATGAACTAGATTACCATTAACTCTAGTGAATAAAGAAGTGTGTCTTCTGGGAGCTGGCAGGGCCACCGGCACATGTAGGAGTCACCAGAAGAAGAGTTTGTTATACAATGGAATGTTACTCTGCCATAAAGAAGGATGAGCTGCAGACATTTATAGCTAAATGGATGCACCTTGAGCCCATACTCTTAAGTGAAATAAATTAGACACAAAATTAAATACCACATTATTTTTCTGATGTGAGAAACTAAAGGGGGAAATAACAGAAAATGTTAAATGGGTGATGAGAAATAGGAATATTCAAATGGGAAGGGAAATTGGGCAGGGGGAGGAAGGAAGGAAGGAAGGGGCAAGAAAAGTGAAAATAGAAGAAAAAAATGGAAACAAAGATTTTTGTCCATGGGGAATCTGAATGCAGAATGGTATAATATAAAATTTATAAAAATAAAATAAAACTAACTGGATTAGAAAACTGGCCCTGCATTCTAATTGGGCCAAATGACTGCAAATGTGAAGTGATCCAGGAAATCCTCCATGTAGGATGCACTGAAAGCAGGGTCTACGTCCCTCCTCCTCCCTGGCTCCTGTCCACCAGGCCACGTGTGTCCTCCTCTCCGGTGCTTTTCTCCCTGGCCACTGTCTTGCAACCAGACTATAGCTGAAACATTGACAGGCTTTAAGCTAAAAAACCTCTTCTTAAATTTGTGGGAAGGATTGTGTCCCAATACTGAGAAAGTAACTAAGACAGCTAGTATATGCAAGGCCTTGTGTCCCATGTCTATTCCCTGCAAATACAAACAACAAAAATGGGAAAGGATCTGTCAGCTGGAGACTTAAAAGATGCATACAGTGTGTGAATCAGAGCGTGTCCGGATTCTGCTTTGAACGGACAGACTGTAAAAAGACATTTTGGAGCCCTTGTGGGAACACAAAACACAAAATCCAGTATGGAGTAGGGGAGGAAAAAAAAAAATTAAGCATGATGGGCAAAGTCATGATTCACTCGGGTATTCCGAGGTCCTTTTCTCCAGCAATTGTTACCAAATCGATTTCAAATTGCCAACCATAAAAGTTAAAAGCAACCCACAAAAGAGTGAATTAACTGGCTTTCATGCTTGAATACATTTACTTGCAAAAGAAACTTTATATCACTTCTCAAAATGGAAAAGTAGTATCACTTGCTGTAAGTAGAAGGTTACCATGAAAACAAGACAGTGTTATTCAGTTTCATGCAGCTCCTGTTGCCTGCTGTGCGGGTCTGTCTGGTGACCAAGATGCCCACAAAGAGCTCAGGTGTTCAGTGCGCAGGTCCATGTGGGCAGATCAACAGGACTGGGGTCCAGTGTGTGAGCATCTAGGCTTTTTACTGCTCACAGCTATGCCCTGAGCACCTACTGTGTGCGGCACATGGGGTGGGGGTGTGAGGGGTCAGGGAAATGAGAGCTGAAAGTTGGCTCTTTGGGTGTTAACATTGTAACCCATTGCTTTATTGTGGTCTCTGACCTTCTGCACCTGTGTGTGCACGTGGGTGCATGAGTGTGCACGTGCATGCGTGCATGTTGACACACATACACATACTTTTTGTAACATTGTCCTTGTGATAGTGAGCTACTCAGGCAATCCTACTGCCTTGGGGCATCTTTCCTAATAACAAGGATATTGTCTGTCAAAAATCACGTTCCAGTTTTCAACACAGGGCCCTAACATTGACTCCATCCTGCTCTCTAATCTTTTGATCTCTTTCAGAGCTAGACCTACAGTTGCCTTGTAGCCTTGAATCTTGAGCTGAGCAGACAGATACCCAGGGGACCTGCACTCCCAGATAGCCTCCCAGAACTCCTGCCGAGTACTTTGGTGACTGTGCTGCAGTGACTGGTGTCCCCCATGCTGACCCCAGAGTGTGGACGTCGGACCCACAGCAGCACCATGAGGAGCCGGTGCACCCCAGGCCTCAGCGGGATGAGCCAGGCACACAAAGTTGCCAGGTCCCAAGTGTCGGAACTAGTCACATATCGCTGTCATTATGATCTGCCAGCCCTTCGGGTACTCGGGGCCTCGGGGCCTGGCCTCTGCAGCCCATGTGGATGTGATACAGTAATGCAGGGCTGTAAAGCACACTGGAGCCTGTGTTTATTTTAGAAGGTGATGTTTTGTTTACTCGATTACTGAGTTTCTGGCATTCCCTTGAAACAGCTCCGTCTGGAAGCAGTGTTTGCCTGGCCACACCCGAATTCCAGCACTGAGCTCCTAGCTCTGCCGCACACTATGGCCTTAGGGTGAGCTAAGGGGAAAAGGCAGAGGTCGGACTGGACTGCGATGCTGCACCTTCTAGATCTTCCGCCTTCCACCAGTGCACAGCCAGGCTCGCTCAGCTAGTGCAGCCTCTCACCTTGTACTTCACAAAGCCCAAGACTTCCCAAGTCACCGGTCTCAGTGATGCTGCTGTGGCAGCATGGAATAGACTAAGATTGCGTTAAAAAGAGTGCTGCTCGGTGCCCGAACAACGGGCATTTGTAGCCACGCAGACTGGTTTCTTTTGAGGGTCCTCTGCTTGTTGGGTACGTGGCACGTGCACACAGAGGCTGACAAACCTCTGTGAGAACTGCAGCTAACCAGACCCCGGACAGCAGAAGGTGGGCGTCCAGACCAAATGCCAGGAGACCTGAGGCGTCTAGAGCCAGGAAGATATCTATGTTCCAGTCCGAGCACAGCCAGGCCAGAGGAGTCCCTCCAACCGGGCCTTTGTTCTGCTCAGGTTCTTGACTGAGGGGACGAGGCCCACTGAGGCTGACCTCAGCAACCCACTCAGAAAAGCCTACTAATTCAAGTGTGAACTTCTGTCAGAATCCTTCACAGATGGAATTAGAATAATGTCTGGGCAAATAACTGGGTACCCTGTGGCTCAGTGAGGCAGATAGAGCCAAGTTGAATATGGTGGCACACACCTGTGATCTCAGCATCCTGGGAGGCTGAGACCAGGGGGGAGGCAGGTTCAAACCCAGCCAGGGCAATTTAGTGACTCAGGAGACTCTGTCTCAAACACTGAATGGATGAACTGGCTGGTGGACAAGGGATTCAGCAATTCTCAGCACCTTGCAAGTGGACACATAAGACCGCCCATCACACATGGTATTCTTTTTGTTGTTTTATTTTGCTTTTTTGAGACAGGGTCTCACTTTGTAGTTCAGGCTGGCCCTGAGCTCAGCCTTGAACTCACAGCAATCCTCCTGTCTTTGCTTCCCAAATTCTGGGATTACAGGCGTGAGCCACCACACCTGGCACTCTGGTATGTGGTTCTGATTGCTGGTGGCTGTGTCTCCATGCCCAGCATTGTTGTATGTGATTACCAGGATCGAACCCAGGCCCTTGTGCTTGCAAGGCAGGCGTTGGAACCACTGAGCTAAATCCCCAGTCCCACACATCATATTTTTTGGAGGAGATACATCAGGGTCTACCCTAATCAATTCACTTCCCACTCACGAGTTTAATGGCCAGATTTCCAAACAAGGTCCTGTACTGAAGGAGTGAAAGTTACAACTTCCACACAGGACACTCAGGGACACCCCGTCAGCCCATGAGTCCTCAGACCCAGCCCTGGGGTGCCCTGATCTCCCCTGGCAGGCTGATCAACACAGCAATGCCTGCTGAGGAATGGCTGCAGCAGAGCCAACTGGAATGGGGTCCTCCAGAGACAATGAGTGCTTCCTGGGGACAGAATGCACCCCAAAATCAGAGCCCTGTGAATTTAATACCATGTCCCTTAACCTTCTCTTGTTTAGTTTTGTTTTGTTTTCTGAAACAGTCTTCTTGTGTCATTCAGGTTGGTCCTGAACTCACTCAGTAGCCCAGGCTGGATTTGAACCTGTGGCAATTGTCCTACTTCTGCCTCCTGAGTTCTGGGAAGACAGTCACCTGCCCAACATTTTACTATGTTTATTCCCCTGAACATTTACAAACGGGCGGACACTACCCTCTGGTATCTCTCATTCCCTTCTGAACCTCACTCTGGCCTAGCCAAAGATCTGAGAAAGGAAGCCACACCCACAGTAACACAGGTCACTCTGCTCTGTGCGACACAGACTCCTTCCTCACAGTCCTCTCCTGCAGGGTGCAGTGCTAGGACAAGGAAATCCAGAAGCTCTGTCCTCAGTGGTAGCCCAGGGAACTTTTGGTACTTCCTACTTCCTGCTCCTCCCACAAGGGGTGGGACATGATGAGCTCAGCCAATCAAACTCTGCCCTGAGACTTCACAGCCTGAGCAGTGGCCTGTGGCTGTGTCCCCACTTTAGAACTCAGCGACCAGGAGTAGGAAAGCGTGGGCCACATTAGAGGGGCTACATTGAGCAATCCCTGCCCACACAGCATATTTACAGGAAAACAAAATGCTCTTGTTTTAAACCACTAGGATTTGGAGACATTTCTTATGCAGCTATTGGGGCTGGAACAGCAGCGCGGCTTCATGGAGTCGTTCTCCGACTACATTCCATTCTGTGACCAGGGCAGATCGCTAACCTCTCTGGGCTCCGATGTCCGCACTGGAAGTACGGGGAGAATACTAGCTAGCATCTGCTGCTTTCTTTCTTCCCTCTTACGGTGCCAAGGATGGAGGCCAGAGCTGCATCCCAGCCCAGCTGCATGGGCTGTCGTGAGGACTCAGGCACGCACACAGCGCCCGGCACACACACTTGACAGAGGCAAGCAAGGACGACTGTGACCAGAGGGGCCTGCAGTATCCTCTCCAGCCCCACAGCCACGCGGGATGCCTGCTGTTGTACCCATCCTCGCTGGACTGAACCCCCGAGGATTTCAGTACCAAGTGCAGTAAGATGGTGCAGATGGATTCACACCAAACGCTGACGATGCACTCTCATAATCACTTTGGAACGCAGTTGTGCTAAACCCAGTGAAGCTACAGTTACTCATATCCTACCTTGCTCTATAATTTTATTTTATTTTTTGAGGAGAGGGGGGGTCTCATTATGCCGTGATGTTCCTGAATTCATAGGCTCAAGTGATCCTTCTACCTCAGCTTCTCAAGGAGTAGGGGCCACCAGTGTGCCCCATCACACCCAGCTACACTTTTTGAAAAATGGAGCACCACCTAAATCCACATTAATAGGAAAACAGATATATTTACATTGGGACATATTTGTGTGGAGGAATACTATATACCATGGACTCTCAAGTTACAACTGGCCCGACATACAAACAACTTGAATTATGATCAGAATTTTAGTTTTAACTTATGATCAAAATCTTGAGTGCTGGTTACTTGTGCTTCTAGATAATTTCAGGTACAGATTTTTTTTTTTTTTTTGAGACAGGGTCTCGCTTTGTAGTTCAGATTGGCCCTGAGCTCAGCCTCAAACTCATGGCAATCCTCCTGCCTCTGCCTCCCGAGTGCTGGGATTACAGGAGTGAGTCTCCATACCCAGCATTGTTGTATGTGTTTAACAGGGATTGAACCTGGGCTCTTGCACTTGCAAGGCAGGCGCCAGAACCACTGAGCTAAATCCTTGGCCCCTCAGGTACAGATTTAACCCTTAAAGAGTTCAGGAAGGAACATGACAACATCCTTTCCTGTGTGAGTTAGCTGTGTGGGCCAGTGTCTGTCTAAGGACAATGAGATGTGCCTGTATATAGGAGAAAGACTTGAAGGCTACGGAGAGGAGCTGGAGCCTTCAGTTGACCAGCTGGAGTTACAAACAGCCCACAGGAATGAACTGAGTTTGTAAGTCGGGGGACCCACTGCAGAAATGAAAACGCAAGAACGAGAGGAATGCACAGCAACACTGATCAGTCTCAGCCATAAAATGTTAAACACAAAAAGCAAATTGCATCTTCAAGAAGTATTTGCTGCCCATGTTCACGGCAGTGTTATTCACAGTAGCCGAGGGGTGAAAACAACCTCAGTGTCCACCAGCAGATGAGGCGAAGATGAAATGCAGCACTACACACAGTGAGAAATTATTCACCGTGAAAAGGAAGCGATTCCAACGCATTCTGCGTCATGCATGAACCTGGCGGCCTTATGCTAAATAAGTCAGATGTACAAGCAAAAATACTGTCAGAATCTACTCATCTGTAGGCCCTACCTAGAGTAGCCTCATTCGTGCAGACAGAGTATAGTCTGGAGATGAAAAAGCTCCAGAGATAGGTGGTGGCAATGGTGTGCATGTACCTAATGCACTTAAGAAATGGTCAGAGTGGTAGATATGCTCTGTCTTCTTTACCACAATTAACGTTTTGGGTTTTTTGTTGTTGTTGTTGTTTTTAGAGACGGGGTCTCGCTTTGTAGTTCAGGCCAGCCCTGTACTCATCATGTAGCCAGGCCAGCCTCAAATGTACAGCAATCCTCCTTGCTCTGTCTCCCGAGTGTTAGGATTTCTGGCGTCAGCTGCAACTTTTTTAAAAAAACAGATTGTTATACTAAGTTTAAAAACATGCAAAACAATTTTATGTTAGCAAAGTTATAAATATGAAAAGTGAAGCCTGGTGCGGTGGCATACACCTATAATTCTAGCACTTGAGATGCTGAGGCAGGAGGATAGGGAGTGTGAGGTCAGCCTGGACTACACAGTGAGATCCTGCCTCAAAAAAAAAGCAGGAAATGTAACTCCAGACCAGGGAACTGTTCCGGTTTGGCTTCGGGACTGGGATGAGATGGGACTGAGGGAGGGGTCCGCAGGGTGACCTACCCCGTTGGAATGGGTGGGGTCTGGAGCTGGGTGACGGATCCTAACTGCGCTCTTCCTGTCTGCTCTGTGTCACCCACGAAAGTGCCCTGAGGGCTACAGGACATGAGGGTACTCAGGGGAGGGTTTCTTGTCCCCCAAAATGGCCGAAGGGTCTGCCAATCTCACTCTAAGGAGGCAAAGTGTGGAGCCACTGCGAAAGCTTCAGGTTTCCGGTTGGAGTCAGCTGCTCCCTGCTCCTCCCAAGCCCCGCCTCTGGCAGCATGCCAGGATTTATTCTACATTAATTTAAGATCACTAATGAAGAATAATTAACAGCTTCCAGGGAGCCTGGCACACCCTGTGTTTAGAAGTGGTTAATTATGCATTGTCTGCGAAACACCCTCTTCATACACTTTAAGTTTTGGGTCGCTGTTTTAAACAACGGGCTATGGCAATGGGCAAGATGCCAGGCGGCTCCGCTGGCAAAGCCTTCCTGTCTGGGCAACACTCTCGAAGCCCCCGGCCTGGCTTCAGCCCTGTTCTTCCCACAGGATCCGGGGGTGGTGGGCTCGGTGCCCCTCCCCTGTTTTCCAGAGTGCTGAGCTCATGAGGCTTGGAGGGATAGTGGCTTTTCCAACAGACCCCCCACCCGCCCCCCCGCTGCAGCTTGGGCCGCCTCCAGCAGGAAGCCCGTCTGGTCTCTCCAAGCGCTGGGGGGTCATTGGACCTCCTCGGTTTTCCCCATCCTTGGCTTCGGTGTCTTGTTAATGTGTCCTCCTTTCTTTCCTCGTGGAACTCCGTCTTCACTATCTTAGCTGCCAGGTCCGGGTATCATGCCCTCCCCAAGGATCTCACCACGACTCGCATCTTGTGTCCCTCCCTCAGCCCCGTCTCTCCCAGGACCTGGTATCCTTGTGGCCCAAGAGCTACAGACTCGAAAGCGATTCTGCCACCAAATAAGAGAGCCCAGATTCGGGTCTGAGCCCAGGATTCACTCCGTGAGGCGGTCTCGCAAGATCACGGCTGATGCTCAAGGACACAAAGCCAACCACACACAGCAGAGATGAGGGGACTGAGGGCTCTCTGGGCATGAGGACATCGCCCTGGGGACTATAGGAGCAAACTAGGGGTGCCAAGGGCTCCAGAGATGCCTGCTCTGGTGTGATTGTGCTGATCAGGCACAGGGCAGCCTCACTGCCTGGCACCCACCCAAGAGCAGGGACTTCCTCTTTAGGGCCGTCACCCACCCCCTGAGAGAGAGCTCACTGGGAGAGAAAAGAAAAGCGCCGCTCTTTCCCAGAGCCATCCGCATGCTAATGGCCGTGGACTTCAGCGTGTGAAATCAGGAAAAACTCATTCTCAGAGCAGACGGAATCATTTCCTCTTCAGTCTTTAATTACCAACCCTTAAGGGTGCCCACGGCGACAGCTGTGTGGTGCTGCCTGGCTGGCCTGGGCATGGGCATTTCTGGAGCAGCGTGTGCAGGTGGGTAACACACACACACACACATGCACGTACACACATACACACGCACACACAACTTCAATGGTACGAATGCTTGGGCTTGTGCTCCCTATAGCCCTTGTCATTTAAAAAGCAGTCCCAGTCCCTAAAGGTGCACTGACTCAGAAAGAAAAGTCACAGCAAGGGAAGAGACATGACTCCAGGCAGGGGTCCCCCACTCTCATCCAATAGGCTGCGGACCCCTACAATGGCGGCTGCTCTCTTGGGGGTCAGACATGCTCGGGAGCATGCAGACTCCGGGGCTGAACCGACAGCAAGGAGCGAGGATACCGCGTCTCTGTGGGAGGCCAGGCTCTGAACAGCAAGGCAAGGACAGAGTTCAGCCAAGCAGAAAGTGGATACAGCCCAGGTCGCCGCCAGGCCTGGCCAGAGACAGGGACCCTGTGCCGGGACAGGAGAGCTGCACTTGCGCCGTTCCACCGAGAACTTCCCCTGTGGCCACATCACTGGGGGGCTGAAGCCTTCCGAGGGGGCCGACTTACCTCTTGTAGGCCCCTTGCAGGGGCTGCAGGCACAGGAACTGCCAGTAATCCAGGCAGAAGGCCTTGAACTTGAGCATTTTCACCTCTCGGCCTCCAGCCGGACTCCACAGAGACAGACAGTGGTTGACGGGCACTGGAGGACCGGCCGCTCGGCCTGCCCCGTGGCTCCCTGCCCCGGCGGCCCCACTCCCAGGGCCCTGCCGGGCCCGCGCGGCGCAGCGTGTACAGTGCACGCCTCCGATACAAAGAGCTGCAGGCACAAAAGCCGGGCGCCTCATTCACGCGCCTGCCCTGCCAGGCTCACACGGCCGCCGCTGCTGCCACTTCCAGAACCTGGTGTTTCTGGGGGCTCCTCTGGGGGTCCCCAGGGCAAACCAAGACAGCTCCGGCTGTGTGTGGTTGCGGGGGCCCCTGGCCCATCCTCTGGGGGCCTGGTTGTTAGTGGCCCTGCAAAGGTGTTTGTCTAACCAAGCTGCTGGTGTTTCTGGTGGACGAGCCGTCACCTGCCCAAGAAGGAAGCTGTCCACTTGCTGGCCTGGCTCGAGGGGCTGAGGACGGGGACAGGCAGGGAGGGCTCCAGAGGCCAGAGAAGCACCGGCGTCCTGCGCCACACCAGCGGCGTTCAGAGGAATCCCGGGCCAGCCTGAGCGTTGAGGGAAAACTCAGCGAGGAGCCACATGCGTGGTGCCGGCAGCGGTGGGGGAGGCAGGAAAGAGTGACAGGGCGGCCGGCACCGTTGCCCAGGCGACAGGGACACATTGATAAAATCTAAAATGGAACTGAGATGACAGCCGCTCATTGGCTGCCAGGAGGGGACTCCTGTTGCTAACAAGGGAGGGTGGGAGGGAAGGGGCCTGGCCAGCCAGGGCCATTGTTGGACAGGGCACACGGTGACTCGTGGGTCACGGGAGCTGGCAGTCAGGCCACAGCCAGAGTTGTGGGGTCTGCTATACATCGGAGCTCTGCTTTGAAGATGGATCATACCTCACCCATCAAGCCCCCGAGCCCTCCTGCCCCTTTCTCAACACTGGTTCGATTCCCACCGGGGCGATGCTCACTCCGAGACAGTTTGGCTCGTTTACTTGGCTAGGAGCAACTGGAGGCCAGGCCTCACGTCTCCGGAGTCAGAAGGACCTCAGGGCCCAAGTCTCCTCCTAATTATGCCACATGCATTTTCTGCAGCCACTTTAGACCCCTCATTGGCACAAAACCATCTGCAATGTTCACAAAGCCAGGGTTAGTTTTTTTCCCCCAGGGACCTTCCCCACCTGACTTTGTAGAAAGGGAGAGGAGTTCCAATTCCAGATGGAACTGCTGCCCCAAATCAGGCTGGGGTTTGCTGCCCTGGGCAAAACAGCTGGGCTTCCAGGAGCAGCAGGGACACGGGGACTGGATGCCAGAGAGACACACAGTAAAGCGAAAAAGCTGTGGAAGGCACCTGGTCACTGAGAGGTATTTGGCCCCACTCGGAGAAATGCCTGGCTGTTACCACAGCTGAGGGGAGCTGCTGCCTTCCTCTCACTATGTAACCACGGCTGGCCTCAAACTCACAGAGACCTTCCTGTCTCAGCCTCCCAAGTGCTGGGATTATAGGCCTGGTCATTACGCCAGGCTCTAGAGGTGTTTAGAGGCTGATAAACATTCTACAAAGCAAAGTGCAGGACAGCCCCCAACCCAGAAAGCCCTAGCTGCCACATCAGTATTGCTGAGGCTGGAAACGCAGGTCCCAACTCGACTCTCCCAGATCCACTCGGGGAGCATCCAGCCAGTTGGGGGTACCACTAGCATCATCAGGACACAGGACACCAGGGAGAGGGGCAGTGACAACTGGGGGGGGGCCTGCCACTCCCCTGGGATGGGGACATTAGTTCTCCTCATGCTCAGTGGAGGAAGCAGGCTGTGCCTTTGAAAGTCGGCAGCGACTGGGACCAGCCTGGACCTTTGTCTCCGGTTCCCAGGCTGTGCTGCGGGGGGGCGGGGCGGCTGTGCCTGCGCTTCCCCCACCCGGAGGGGGGCTGGGCTGATGCCAACACTCCTTCTGGCCTCTGGGCCAGTTTTCCTCATCTATGACATGGGAGCGTCCTGGCTCTGCCTGTGTCCCCAGCAGGACACAGGAAGGCAGAGATAGGGACAGATCTCATCTCCAACCTGTTTTGTGGCTATACCCAGATACCAACCGAGCTCGGCCACAGGGATTTTCGATGGCTTCTCCCAGGGAACTGAGCTTCTGGACTAGTGAGATGTGTCTCCTCAGAGGAGCCTCTCCTGAGCACCCTCCTGCCACACTCGCTTCCTTTCACCTCACTTACGCTCTTCTTACCCCATATCACATCTGCCTGGAATTATTTCTGAGCCAGATGTGGTGGTGCATACCTGTCGTCTCAGCACTTGGGAGGCTGAGGCAGGAAGATCATCAAGAGTTTGAGCCTAGCCTGGGCTACACAGTAAATTCAAGGCCAGCCTAAACTACAGAGTGAGATCTTGTCTCACAAAACCAAACACTAAAACCAAAATAAAATAATTATTTATCTGCATATGGCTGCTCCTCCTGCTATTCCTGATGCAGAAGCCTGGCATAAGTGGCAGGTGTGACCCTGGCATCCCCTCTGTCTTCACCACAGGTCCTCGGGAAGTAACAGCTGAAAAGGGCAGGACAGATGGGGGCTCCTGCTCCCTGGGGATGGAAAGGCTGGGTCTGTGGCTTCACTGGCCTGCGTGGTCTGGCAAGGCTGGCTTGGCCTTGGAGGTGGATGCATGGGCCCAGTGGTGCAAGTGGGGGACTCAGGACAGAACTCCCAGCTGCCCCTGTCCCAGAGCTCTCCTGGCCCGAGCTCAAGCAGGGTGCCCGAATGTGCAGCCAGCAGAGGGGACAAGGCATGGGCACAGGTACGTGTGCGTGGCCCACGTGTCCTGGTGATGGCGTGAGGCCTGCACATTGGGGGAGCTGGGTGAGCGCTGCTTGGGGCCACAGCACATCCTCACCCGGTCCCCCAGTCACACACACACAGGCTCCAGGACATCGGCTGCTTGACCGTGGCTGTTGTATTGGGTACAGCTGTGCAGTACTTCTACACAGGACCGTGCAGGTATGCGTGTGTGCGTGCATGTGCGCACACGTGTGTGTGTGTGCACACACACCCACATGCATGTGCACGCACAGGGTCCAGCTCTCTGTCTTCCAGAAGTGACCCGAAGGGGCCTGGGGATGCCGGCCCCCCATGGCCAGTGTCACAGCACGACCACATCCACCTTGGCCCTGGCCTTGGGCCCAGCCTCCTTGGTGTTCCCAATGCGGCAGACTGTCCCCCTCCCACAAGTAGCACTCAGGTCAACCCTGGTCACCTCTGTGGCCCTCTCGGCCAGCCCTGCTTCCTGGTCCAGCCCAAGCTATCCACTGCTTATCTTTCTTGCATGTGAGATGGGCCTCCAACCCTAGCACCATGCTCAGCCGACGTGGTAAAAGCAGAGAATGTTCTTCCAGAAGCCATCAAAGGGGGACATCACGACACAAAGCACACAGGTGCAGAGGCCTCAGCGCTGCACCCACTGAGCTCAGAAGCCAGCACATAGATGCCATCAGGCTCTGGCCCCAGGCTGCAGCCGGGTCCCCAGGAGTGGCCGCCGCAGGTGGCTCATGCACACTCAGACTATGATTGCAAGTGGCCAGCAGTGAAGCTGACCCTCAGCCTGGTCTCTGGGCCGGGGCCCGGTTTGGGGGGCCTTGTAACCTGTTCCCAGGTAACGCAGCATCCAGATCACAGGTCTCTGGGGGAATTTTAGGCCAAATGGTGGGGCTCATGCCCCTATCCCGTGCAGAGCAGAGGGGAGACAGTACCTGTAGCGGTCAGTGGAGAGGCTGCTTCCGGTCTCCAAGGAGCTCCTGGGGTGGCGAAAGTAGACAGGGTTACCGACGTCCCCACATAAGACACCCCCACAGGGACCCGCCAGCTCAGGCCCAGTGTGAAACCATGTGCTTTCCTCCCTTTGGCTGGGAGACTACCCTGTCCCAACTGTGCACCCCAACTCAGGAAACCTCAGGTGGCACCAGTCCCTCCGATGGGCATGCTGAGGCAGGAAGCACCGCAGGCAGGGTCACCCAGAGATGGGGGCAGGGCTGGGAGGCTCTTTTCCCAGGGCCAGGGCTGTATCCTAAGTCACCCCGAAGCCCTGGGCTGGACTGGAGGCCACACACTTCTCCCTGCCAGGCAACCCTTCATGGGTTCCAGAGCTGCAGGCACAGACCTATGCAGACTCGAAGCTGGGGTGCCCAGGGGCCAGGTCCCCAGCCCAGCAGGAGTCTGTCTGGTCACACACAACAGGCCTGCCTGTCCCTCACTGTAGTCTGTCCCTGCTCCTGGGGAGCAGCTGCAAGGACAGAAGACACATCCAGGAGACCGTGCCACAGACCGCACCTCTTGGTGCAATGCCATCTCCTACGTGGGACACCATGGCTGCCCTGCAAGCCTGTCCCCATCCAGGCCTCAGGGACCAGGGCTGCTGCACTGTCCTCAGCAGGCTTGTACTTTCTGAGCCAGTACTGGTACCTGCCAAGGGCCACACCAGTGACACCAGCTCTGCCAGAGGTGCCATTCCTGAGGGCCCTGCCATGCTCACACCTGTCCTTCCTTAGCCCCAGAGGTCCTGGGAAGTGTACCCAGGTCAAAGACTGTGGGCCAGTGACAGTGCCAAAGCCCCAGAGGAAAGAAGCCATGAGGGGTGAGAGCAGGAAGCTTCTGCTCAGCTCCTGACTGTTCTCCACACCCAACCGGGGCAGCAGGAATCCGGCACTCTGTGCCAGCCTGGCCCTCAGGTGGGGATGCGACACAACACCAGCGGCAGCACCAGTATGATGCCACGAGACGCCATCAGACACTGCTGCAGCCCCTGGCCGTCAGCTACCCGTCCAGGAACCAGCTCCCCACTCCGGGGCTGCTCTGCCACATCAGGATGACACGGGGCACCCTAGGCCCAGGCAAGAAGCCCGCTGTGTGCCAGGAACCCTTTCCACTTCCTCCTTCGAGAAGCCGGAGGCTCCACATGCCCCTTATAGATGCTGAAAGTCAAATGCCGAGTCCTTTGTGGGCCAGCTCAGACTGTCAGCCTCAATAAGTAAATATAAATACAAATATCATTGCTTTTTTGTATTTTTTTGGGGGGGGCGGTTTGAGACAGTGTCTTGCTTTGTAGTTCAGGCTGGCCCTGAGCTCAGCCTCAAACTCACATCACAGCAATCCTCCTGTCTCTGCCTCCTGAGTGCTGGGATTACAGGCGTGAGCCACCACGCCCGGCCCTGTGGTATGTGGTACTGGTTGCTGCTGGGCGTGAGTCTCCACGCCCAGTATTGTATGTGGTTACCGAGGTTCGAGGATCGAACCCGGTCCCTTGCACTTGCAAGACAGGCGCCGGAACCACTGAGCTAAATCCCTGGCCCACTTTTCTGTCTTTTGAGACAAGGTCTCCCTAGGTAGTTCAGGCTGGTCTTGAAGCCATTATGTGGCCCAGACTTGCCTTGAATTTGGAGTGACCCTCCTGCCTCCATCTCCCAAGTGCTGGGGTGACAGGTAAGCACCACCAGGCCCGGCTGGGTGAGTGCTCACCTGACTCCCACCACAGGCTGACTCCTCCCTCTCTCCTCTCTCTCTGTCCTTCCCCTCCTCCCCTCTCTCCCAGGCCTCCTGTAAAGATAGCGACTTTGATCTCGCAGCTCCTAAGGGTTCGGCGTGCAGGCTTCACTCTACAGTGGCCCTGAAACTGTCCACCCTGACGGGCTGTGACACCCGGCCCAGTGGGTTGCCTGGTGCAGACCACGGCAGTGTCTGTGGGACTCTGCACTGCCTTCACTTGTGCTCCTGTCCCACACCCAGGCTCTGCTCCACAGCCCCCACGGCCCTCTAGGGCTAGGTCTGCCAACCACCTGGCTGAGCCATGCTGGCTACAGCCACCTATGACCACCTCTGCTGGTGTGTGCCAGGGACAGACCCTTTGAAAGCCCTATGCAACTGTTGAGAAGAAATGTGACACTATCCCCCAGAGAAAAACTGTTTTAACCACATGTGATGGTGCACACTTGTTATCCCCAAACTGGGCAAGCTGAGGCAGGAGTATCTCTACAAGTCTGGCCTACACAATGTCTTATAAACCGCAAAGTGCCCATGTCTACACATCTTAGAGACCCACCTGACTGGTATTATTACATACAATGGTGTATTAATATACAGATGTTGTAAATTTGAGACGCAAAAATCCCAGCTGAGCCACACTCTAGCTGTGTGACCTCGGGCAAGTGAATTACCCTCTCTGTACCTGAGTTTGGTTTCCTCAGCTAGTGTTTTGGGAAGATTAAACAGATTAATGCACTGCAGGACCTGGAGCAGTGCTACAGTCAGTCTGTATTTCATAGATAGCGAGCACAGGACTCACAAGCTTGGTGCGTTAGTTAAGATAACTTACATATATAATACACATTAATATACAACATTAATTCTGTAAAATACAAATGTTTCCAAGCATGGTGGCATATGGCTGTCATCCTAGCACTCAGGAGGCTGAGGCAGGAGGATCAGTTCAAGTTCAAGGCCAGCCTGGGCTACACAGTGAGTTCAAGGTCACCTTGCACCACACAGTGAGACCTTGTCACAAAATCAAACAAAACAGAGCACAAAAACAACAAAAATGCCCAAGAGCATACCTGCTGGGTCCTACAGCAGATGTGTGCTGAGCTTTCTGACTTTGGGCTCCCCCTTCTCAGGCAAACACGGCGCCACTGAGGTACATCCCTGGAACCTTTCTTTTCCAAAGTGCCCCAGTTGGTTAACAGGTAACCAGCAACCCTGCGGGAGCCTTCTGGGGTGGTCCTTTTTGCGTGTACTGGGGAGTCCTTCTGAGCTCCCCGTGTTTTGTGAAAGGAATACTGGATGGGACAGGCGGGATCCTGGACTGCCTCGGTGCCCAGGGAGTCTTGACGGTGGGCACACGGGCAACAGCTCTAAGTCCCAGATACTCTGCGGCTGGACTTGCAGAGGGAGCCCAGGAGTGGGCTTGAGCCTGTGTAGGGCGAGGGCACCCTGCAGCCCGAGGTGTGGAGGCGCCAGAGCCCTCGGGGCCCAGGAGAGGTCATCTGGGGGTCTCTCTCCAATCCCAATGGGGCAGGAGGGCCCCGGACCTCCATTACATGCTTCTCCTCCCTCACAGTGTGGACAGGAAGGGCTGAACTCCGCAAGGAAAAGAAAGGTGCCCGCCCTGCCAGTCCCAGAACACACAGGCCTCTATTTCCAGTGCCTCATCATGGGCCGGTGCCGGGGTGTGAGTGTCTTAACTGCTCTGAGACAGTTGCTTCACATGCCACATCCTGAGGGAGTGTCTCAGGTCTGGAAAAACAGTACCCACCCCCCTGTGGTGGCAGGGACCCTGGCACACACCTCTCCCAGGCCAGGCCCGTGTTGGGCTTGGCACTGCCCCTCTCCGAGTTCACTGCGCAAACACAGCTGGGGGGGGGGCAGGTCATCAATAGGGTTTCTGTGCATGGCTGCCCACTCCTGTAGGCCCCGTTCCCGGAATCGTGGGCACAAGGGGGGTGTTTTCCTGGCCCCGGATACACAAGGGCTGACGGCGAGGGCTGGGACCCGGGTGGCCCCTGCCCCTCACCCCTTACACTCCATTGGCACAGGGAACTGTCCCCACCTGGGGGCTTCTGAAGCAGAAACAGAGAAGGGGACAGGTGGCGCTAGACCAAAGCCAGTGAGTCTCCCGCCCTCCAGGCTGGGTGTCACTTGGCACCCCCAAGGGTAGCTGTCCACTCAAGGTCACGAAGCCAGGCTGGGACCTCACAGAGGGAGGCAGACACCCCCAGAGGTCCCCCATGCTGGTCTCAGAGGCCGCTCTGCTTGCTGACTTGGGAGGTGGGGCTGATGGGGGTCTGGGGAGACGGGTGCTGTCATATGA